>JADWQK010002282.1:0-34356 GCA_017933935.1 Sesamia nonagrioides
CCTTGGAGCAGGCTAATCATGATATCAAGGAGTTACAGTCCAGGTCAGTAGTCAAGTCTTTTTGGTGATCGTATCTTGGCTGCATTAAAGCTAGATTTCGATCAAAAATGTAATTTATATCTGTATACAAAAATACAATTGAAGCGCCTGTTTGTAATGTGAAAATTAGTAAATAGCTTTCAATTTTTATATGAAAGTTTACTAGAAGTTATAAAATATATATAAGTAATGTAGTACGATAAAAGTGGCAACACTGGCGCAGTAAACATCGCCCGCGTAATTAAATTAAATTAATAAACAAACAAAAGTCTCACAGGCTGATACTATTCATAACTGTATAGCAAATATAGGACTACATAAGTGACAGTGTTTGTGACTTTTAAAACTAAGTAATACTCATAAATAAGTGTTCGGTAAAAACGGTTCCTCCTACAGACCAGTTTTTTTACGAAACGGTGAATTTAAGGAATAAGTGTTTTATATGAACAATAAAGTATATTGCAAGTATATTTATAACTAAAAAGAATATCCCAGTGTGACAAAATTGAACCAAACAGTGAAATTATTCAGTGATGGATAATTGTCAAGCCGTTGCTAGAAAATATATTATTTAAAAAGTGATCTTTGTACCCCTACTAACGCCTCCAGTGGCGAAAAGATCAACTAAATTAAAACTAAGTGACATTAATTCTGGGGTTGCAGATGTAAAAAAATAAGCCGAGTATAAATAAAGCCATAAATAACGCCATCTAGTGGTGAATAGTAGAACAAGAATGGGCGTTAGTGTACAATTTCTCAATTAATCTTTTATGTCGTTTCAACAAAAAACGTTAATATCTAATAGTAAAGATTACCCTACTTATTTCACTGACAACAGTAATATGAAACAGTGCTAAAATCCTGGGAAAAGTGACTGAAAGTACAATACCTATATTAAAGGGATATCAACATCCTACCCTACTACAACAATTATAAAACCGGTGGGCGCGTTCCAGATCATAACGCGGTAAATTGCCGTACTGTTAACATACGCTATTGCACTGTTAAAAAAAAAAAACAGAATATGGGGGATGAAAACATCACAATAAGAAAAAAACAAATCCAGTCTACCTCTTTCTCCGAAACATCACTTTTCGATGCTACTGTTATGAGTATGCCAGAAACTTCACAACAAGACGATGAAACCATCGCGGCGCTACAGGAAGTGATAAATGATTTAAGAATTGAGTTGCAAAGTGCGAATCAGGAAGTTGACAACTTGCTCTGTGAGAATCAAAACTTAAAGTCAGATCTCGATAAATGTAATCGTATCATAGAATTATATAAGAAGGTTGATATAGGAGAAGCCAAGTGTGTCACTCCAGGACCTAAAAGAAAGGTTCTAAACACAAAAGTTCATGCGAGTAGCCTAACATCTACCCCAGTAAAAAAAACTTTGGGACATAAATCCACGTTGCAAATACAAACAACGAATAAGGAAACTCAAACCAGCAGTCATGCGGCTTATACGTCAGAAAACCTAAAGCAGCAAAAATCGACAGCTTGTTGCAATAAACAACTTAGAATGGAAAATGCATGCAAACAAACACAAACAGATGTAAATATTGGCAATATTGTTACACCAATAAAGCAAGGTATTCATAATTCTGACAATAGCGGTCTTAAGCAAAGCAAAATTTGCATCTTAAGCACCGACAACAAGAATAAATTGCTTAACATTGCTGAAAACACTATGGGGCAATGTGAACTTTGCCATTACATCACACCTCATAGTAATATTCAAGGTCTCTTGAAAGGTGCTAAAGAAAAACTGGCAAACTTCACGATGCTAGACTACTGCATCATATTGGTAGGCGGTGAGGATTTCCAAGTCACGTGTAAATACTATGACAGCATTTTAGTTATAAGACAAGTTTTACAGGAAATCAAAAATACAAACATAATTATATGTACACCAACGTACAAATTTTTCACTAATAACTATTTGTACAATTCGAGAGTGGAAATGTTCAATAACTTATTGTATTTAGATACAGCTACTCATGGACATGCTTATTTCCTGGATAGTAACAGAAATTTACGATATGATGATACGATGTTCAATAGACGCACGGGAATGATAAATTACTCCGGAATGAAATCAATTTTTAATGACATTTGTAATATGATTATTTATATTGACAGTATCAATACAGAAATTGAAATATGCAGAAATGACATAATACATCCAAATGACAACTCCAATGAGTTTAAGACAACACCTGTGATTACTACAGAGAGGCAAAGCTCGCAGTTTTTTCTATAATACCCTCAATATATTACACCAAAATATCGCCGGTTTACTGAATAAATCGGACTTATTAACAATTAAATTAAATGACCTTGAAAACCAAGGAACAATTATAGACATTCTATGTATAACTGAACATTTTGTTACTTCTGGTCATGAAAGTTTAATATATCTTCCTGGTTTCCATCCCGCTGCTATCTTTTGTCGCGAAACAAATCGTGGAGGGGACATGTATATTAGTTAGAAATGGGCATCAATATAAGGAACTGCCAGATATTGCTAAGCTCTCTGTGACAGGCGTTGTTGAAATTTGCGGTATTGAAATGTTAACTCATTCTATTATTGTAATTTGTGTTTATAGAGTTCCTAAATATAATTATTTGACATTTTACGACAAGCTTGACATCGTATTGAGGAGGTTATGTATAATAAATAGGAAAAAAATTGTTTTATGTGGCGATTTAAATATTGATGTATTAAAAAGGAACAGGACTACTTTAGAATTAGAGAATTTTCTACTGAGCTATAACTTGACGTTAGAAATAAATCAACCAACTAGGCTTAGTAGTAACTCATGTATCGATAATTTCGCGCATAACATGCAAACAGGATGCAAGGCTGAAATTATAGATCTCATCCTTTCTGATCACACATCGCAACTACTTAGAGTTCCCATAAATAAGACATGTCGCTTAAAATTTTGGAAAATGGTTAAAAAGGACTACTCCACAGAGAATCTTTATAAGTTCCGAGAATGCATTCGTAGCTTATCTTTTAAAGAAATTTATGAAACCAATGATGCTAATTTAGCCTACAAATTATTTTTTGAATCATTTGACTTGTTTTATAAACTCTGCTTCCCAGATAAAATAATAACCATTCACACCACTAAAAACGTAAAATGGATTTCACGAGGTATAAAAATCTGTAGTAAAAGACAAAGAAAATTACTATGGACATACAGACTTAATCCTATATTAAAAAATAAAACTGACTTTCAAAAATACTCTTTACAATATAAGAAAATTATAAGACTAACACAACAAGCTCAAAATAATTACTTTATAAGAATCTCGCGTAATAAATCGAAAGTTACATGGCAAATAATTAATAGACAAAAAAATAACATTCCTCGAGAACAAATAATGACAATTAATAAATATGACTTGACCTTTACAAAACCTATTGACATTGCAAATGCATTTAATGAGTATTTTATATATGACATTGAGAATAATAGTGAAACTGACATGGAATTTGACAATAAATTAGGTAATTTAACAAGACAATCAATGTATATGCAGCCGGTTCTATCGGCAGACATTGTGTCGGCCATAAAATCACTTAAAAATACAAGTACTGTAGGATTTGACGGTGTGTCAACAAAGGTTATAAAATCGGTGAAAGAAATTATAGCACCTGTACTAGCGCATATTATGAATCTTTGCATTATTGGCGGAGTTTATCCGGAAGACTTGAAGAAAGTCATTATTAAACCCCTTCATAAAAAAGATAAAAAAACCGATATGAAGAATTATAGGCCAATTGCAAAAATTTCAGTTTTTTCCAAAATATTCGAAAAAATTATTTATAAGTCTCTGTACTGTTATCTCCATAAATTTAATTTATTATGCAAGGAACAAAATGGCTTTAGGAAGAATACCACTATCAACATGGCTATTTTTGATTTTTTGCGTAGCATTATGTTAGCAGTTGATCAAAGAGCTCCTACCTGTGCTATTTTTACAGATATGACCAAAGCCTTTGATTACGTAAAGCACGACGTATTATTAGCGAAACTGCAGAGCTACGGCATCAGAAGTAATATTTTAAAACTACTCACGTCATATCTCTCTAATAGAATGCAATGTACAGAGATTGCAAGAGTATGTAAAAAAACGAAAATTGAAAGGAGTTTCTTTTCTCATCCTAGACTGGTAAAATTTGGTGTCCCACAGGGTAGCGTCCTTGGGCCACTGCTTTTCTTAGTCTACATAAATGATCTCCCAAATGTGACTCGACATCAAATGGTGATGTTTGCGGATGACTCTACTGCCATAGTCAAATGTATTAATCGCAATATGTATCAAGATGACATAAATAGTACCTTATCAGACATAATTACTTGGCTTAATGAAAATAATTTAGTTATAAACTTACAAAAACGAAAATAATGCACTATCATCAAAGAACTGTAGCACCAAATGTAAATATCAGATATAGTAACTGCGAAATTGAAGAAGTTAAAGTAGCAAAATTCTTAGGTTTATTACTAGATAACCAACTGAACTGGAAGGCCCATGTAGATGACCTAAGTAAAAAAGTAAATAGATCATCGTACGCACTTTTCCAAATTGCTAGAAAAATAAATATGGATGCGCTGCTAGTTGCATATCATGGCTTAGTAGCCTCCATTTTGCGATATGGCATTATTTTTTGGGGAAACTCTACTGATAAAGATGTCATATTTAAGGCACAAAAAAGGTGCATAAGATCGATGTGTGGTCTGAAAATTGACGATAGCTGTGTACCATTTTTTAAGTCGCTGAAAATTTTAACCTTACCATCATTGTACATTTATGAAGTTAGTGTTTTTGTCAAGACAAACATAAGATTGTTTGAAACGGTGTCAACGTTACGAGATGTTACGATTCGTAGCCAATATGCAAATACTTTGAAAAATGAGCGTTGTAATACAGCTTTAGTAAAAAAGAGTGTTTTAGGAATGGCACCGCGCATCTACAACAAATTACCAGTTGGCATAAAAAATTTGAATGTTATGCAATTCAAAACCAAATTAAAACACTTATTAATTGAGAAGTGTTATTATACAACTGATGAATTCCTAAAAGACAAATTAATGTAGACTTATTTATTTTGACTAGCGAAATTACTCCCTATTGTGACACTTGTGACTTTGTTTTTATTCATTTATTATTATTTAGTTTCATTTCGACATAATATAATTAATAATTTGTTTTTTGCCTCTAGCATGATTGACTAAAATTTTTTTTAATGTTTTGCATGCATTTATTTATATTTGTACGCTTCTTAGCATAACATAGCGACCTATAAACATAAATTTAAGAACTGTATTCACTACCTATGTTATACAAATAAAATTGATTTTGATTTTGATTTGATTTTGTAGTATCTGTTTATTTCTGGCTAACCTCAGAAACGGCTGGATTTTAATTAAGTTTACGCTTTAGGTATATTTTAATAATAATATTTAACTAGGACTATAGGACTATAGGATATTTAAGGAGAACTATAGGACTTTGCAGTTCTTATGTAGAGAAAGGTTGGGTACAGAATTGGTCGGAAAGTTGCAACCTTTAGAATGGCACTCTGAGCTACTTCTAGAGGTTTGCAGCTCCAGCCCAACGCATAGTGGACATACATAAATATTGGCATGAATTTGTCGGAGCGTCTTAGTATGGGCTTATGAACTCAAGCAGTAAGGTGGATGGTATGTGCTTTGAAGTTAAGGTGTTTATTTAGACACGGAGGTATTTAGTTCTGACAGTTGAAGGATACAATTCCTTTGCAAAATGTAGAATTGGTTTGGCATATGTGGGCTTGGCACCAATTATTCTATTAATCGGTGTTAAGAGTTGCATATTGCAGTTTAGAGAGAACGTTGCGAGTTAAGTTTTACTAGTATTTAGGATGAGTGAGTGAGAGATAAGCTGTCAATATATTACATTAAATCCAGATTGAGCAGTTGCTTGCAGTTTAATCCAGGATTCACATTAATGGGTAAAGCGCAGGTCTATTTTGCACAGGTCGTTTATGATCAAGAACAATGTAGGGCCCATAATACTTTCCTGAGGCACTCCATATGAAATAGGAATTTCGTTGCTATGGCTACCTTCGATTTTGAATCTGCCTGGGATCTGAGAGATATGGCGATTCTCGGACGACAGTCTCGCGCGCCGCGCCTCTCACTGCGGCAAGAGGCGCGGGGGAGGCTCGTGCGTGCGCCTCAAGCACTTATTTTATTGAGAAAACAAAAGCTTATGACTACTAACACCTAATACTTAAACACGAGTTGTATAAGCCCCGCAAGTTGATATTGCGATTGGCGGCCATCTTGGTGACGCAGTCGAACTCGCACCGTCAGTACCGTTCGCAAGATCATCCCGCGCTTACGTGCTTACGCGCATCGATTACTTGTTACAGCTTTTTGTTTTTGTTATGCTGTTTTATTGTTTTCTTGAGTTTTGTTACCTCTTACCCTTAGAAATGAGTAAGAAATTAATTAGAACTATAAATCAAATGGTTAGAAAAAAAAATATTGATAGTAATAAAAAGATACTTGTTCCCTTGAAATTCGATAATGAAATGAAAGTTTATTTGTCAGAATATGGATGAGTAGGTATAAAGAGTGAATGTGTAATAAAATACAAATAAACCCAGTTTATTACCTTTTTTACCTTTGTACTAAAAAAAATTTTGCTATCTGTCCTTTTGTCCGACGGATGACGTCATGCAGCTGTTATTGTGACAAGGTTCCATCGCAATATCAACGTGCGGGGCGTATACTCGTAAGGTTGCCACCATCAACAGTAATTCATACAAAGGCAATCAATACATTATTACAGCATGAATTCCGCTTCCCAGATTACAGAACGAGTGCGAAGAGCGCGAGCGGTGCGCGGGCGACGCGGCGGCGGCGCGGAGACACGGCGCTGAGCTGGAGGCACTACTGGGGGCCGCGCGCTCGGACTTGGCTGCCTGCCGCCAGCGCGCCGCCGAGCTGGAAGAGGCGTGTCGCGCCAGGGATCAGGTACGAACGAGCTTACAGACTTGTGAATTCGACACTAACTTCGCCATCTGTTTTTTTTTAAATACAATACATAAAGAAAACCCTGTCCGATCCGTGAAGGTATTGTTAAGTATCGATAACTGATTCTAATGTTTGAAGACAAAAATCTTCAACCAGTGCGTCCTACCCGTCATGACTTACGGAGCCGAGACGTGAACACTAACGGTCAGACTAGTCCATAAGTTAAGGCCGCTCAGCGAGCTATGTTAAGGCTCCTCAGACCGCATCAGAAATGAGGTGATCCGACAGAGGACTATAAGCTGAGAGGGATTAGCAAGCTAAAGTGGCAAGGGGCTGGTCACATATGCCGGAGGACCAACAACCGTTGGGGTAAACGAGTCCTCGAGTGGAGTCCGCATCTCGGCAAACGTAGCGTAGGACGCCCTGGGCGAGATGGAGCGACGACATCAAAAAGGTGGCTGGTAGTGGCTGGCGGAGAACTGCACAGGATCGAGCTTGTTGGCGTGCCATGGAAGAGACCTATGTCCGGCAGTGGACGAGTAGAGGCTGATGATAATGAACTGATTCTATTAACGCCTACAAAGCCGGGCTAAACTTAAAAAAAAACCTCTAAAAATAAAAAAATATTTCGCAAAAGGAGGTAAATGAATACATGTGCGGTAGGCAATACATGCGCGGGCGAAGGGGGGCAGAACACGCGGCATGAGGTCGTATCGCTATTCGCTCATAATAATACCGTCAAAAACGGTGTTGTCACTTTTTTTAAAAAAGTACCAAATTTTGGGGAAGTTGGAATTAATTCGCGGAAAAAGAAGATTATTTTAAAATTCATTACTATGGTTACTATGATGATTATGTAAAATTTTATAGTTTATTTGGTCATGTGTTTAGCTAACCTTTATCATCCTTACGGGTGGGACGGTGTTTTCTTTACATATTTAATGTATTATTTTTGTAATAATTTTCAAATGTTTATTAACAACGACGCCATGCCAAGACAAAAGATATTTGTTGCGTTTTTTAACTTATTGTAAATGTTTACATTATGTTCAGGAGCTAGTACTTCGCCTGGAAGACTGTCGGTCCAAAGAGCGTCGCCTTGAAGAACTCAAACATAACTTGGAAGTATGCCTCGCCGATGCCACGCAGCAGATACAAGAACTCAAGGTCTGTTTAATGAACCTTACATATTATTTACGGCTATAGTGATTAATATGAAATTAGTCGATAATAAAAGTACTTATTGGCAATTTGTATACTGTATTTGTGTATTTGAGTACTTTGTGGCGATTCGTCGTGTTCCGGCATGATGTCTGGTGAAGCCGTATGAAGGACGGGTCTGAGCAGTTATGTTGCGATGTGTGCCGGATACGATGCGCCAAATGTTGTTGTGTCGGAAGGTCGTGGAGAGTCTCCAGATCAATCTCCCTCTGGCGCAGCATCGTTGGTCGTGTTGTTGGGTTTAACATTGCATCACCTCGCTCAACTGTCGCCATCCTTCCTATTCCTAAGTTTTTTAGTGAATGGGCTTAATAAACTAGTGTGCTTTACCATCGACGATTGCATCACTGCTTACCATCAGGCGGGATTGCAGTCAAGCACTAGTTTATAATATAAAAAAAAAAATAGGTTCGAAGCTAAAGTTAAAGAAGAGAATAGAAAAAGAGTATCAGAACGCTGTTCTTTAATTAAATAGCACTTTAGTTTTGATTTTAATCACAGATTACAGAATAATCCATACAGATACCTTAAGGTGAATAACAAAATGAGTCCAGCTCAAGTCGAGCAGACGGTCGAGCAAAAAAAGTTTCTTAAAGAGATCACTAGATGGCCACCAGGGAGCGCTTGACCGGTCGGCCACTACCGCCATATATGTATGTCTTTTCTACATTGTCGTATATACATCCATGCGTCGTGCATCGAGAAATACGCATTCTAAAAGAAGATAACAGCAATATAATGGTTAGAAGACATCTTATCTTAACCTAAAAAAATATGTTATGACAGGATTAATTGAGTACACTGCCATCTATTGTCCCGAGTGTAAAATAAAAATCATTGTCAGTACTGAGCCCATTTTAACGTTTTGTTTAATTACGTTATTTATACGTGTAAATATACGGAGTAGCATTAAATAAGTAAATTCAAATTGTTAAAAAAATTAAAAGGGCTATAAACTGCACGTAAGAGGTTTAAAATCGTTGCTAAGTTTTAAACCGCAACCTATGCTGCCATCTATTATCTTTTGATAAGAACTGAGAGTGTGTTGTACTAGATGGGAACCCTTGATTCTAATTAAAAATACCTCGTTCATGTATGAAGATTTCAATAACTGAAGTGTTAGACTTTTGTTCCTGACTGCACATTGTGGGTACACTGACTGCACTTCAATTGCATCATAATAAAATAACAAAATAAACTAAATTGAAAATTTATTTAAAAAGACATAGAATTTTATTTTAAATAAACGAAAATAAATTGAAACTTTTTTTCTTTTATAATTATTGATGAAAAAAAATGTTGTTCTTGTTTATTAACGAAAGCGTAGTAAATCTAGGCCAAGTAGGAAAAAACCCCTTCAATTAGTTTCACAGACTTATTTTATACTAAGCCTTGAAATGGTGCCAATTACCTTGTTCAACAACTAAACTTCATTACTTAAATTTAGTTTAATGCATCTCTTTCATTCTGTTGTTTGAGGAAAATGATAGATTGCAACAACCTAGGGGTCAGTTACCACCGGCTTGGCTCATTGGAGAACTATCATGAGACTTGGGGATGTTACGCTCATGCGTGACATCCCCAAGTCTCATGATAGTCTCATGATAGAAACTGTTGAGAAGACTAAATCCCAATTTGTTTTGGTCTCGATTGGAATAAAACAAATTGGGATTTAGTCCTCATGGATTTAGACCTCATGGTCTCGATTGGAATAAAACAAATTGGGATTTAGTCTTCTCAAGAGTTTTAATGGATACTAGGCGTACACGTATCTGACACTATTCTAGCAGTCCATAAGATGGTATAGGTTAACACTTACAATGGGTTTGTAACATTACCCCAATGTAGATAAATCCTTGGACTCGACGTCGCAGACAGCATCTCCAGACTGTGTGATCCTTATATATTTTGCTTGTACCTGTTTTTACAGCCTGTTGGTTCATTCATGTTATACGTTACAAGATGACAAATATAATATCTCTAGATGAAATAAAGGAGATAACCTTCTACATGTTCAGGCTCGTCTCGGCGGCAGCGAGGGTCGTTGCCGTGCGCTCGAAGCCTCACTCTCCCAATGCGAGGGCGGCAAGCGGGAGGTGGAAGCCAAACTGTCCTCCATCGCACACGCCTTGCGAAGAGTCTGTGGAGTACAGCCCGACGGTACTGTACATGCCGCCACTAGGAAGCGGCTCGCTAGTCCTGCTAGGAGATATAGTCCACATAGAGGTAAGTTAAATAAACAATTGACAGGCTCTGTGGCGTAGCGGTAGCGAACGCGGCCGCTGCGCAAAGAGGCGCTGTTTCGATCCTCGCGCATTTAAAACATTTGTGTGCCTGAATATGAATATTTGCACTGGTCTGGTCGTGCCTCGGAAAGCACGTTAAGCCGTTGGTCCCGGTGGTCATATAAACATCTAATGGCAGTCGTTACGGGTTGTTGGAGCCCTCAAAAGTCCAACAATTGGTCTAACTGCAATGCTTCGAAATCACCTTCGGGTTGTGGAGGTCAGACAGCAGTCGCTTCACGGAAAATATCAAAGTTTAGCCAAAATCAGCAGTTAGACTGGTAAAGCGAACTACAGACTCCAAAGCTGAAAAAGCTTCGAATGTGACTGGGATGATGATGAGAAGTAAGTTAAATAAACTTGCTAGTTTTGAACAGAACAGAACATAAATAATAACTTTATTTTGGTACATTCATAAAATTACCTATAATAATTGTTAATTGTTTGTTATTAACATAGGCTAAGTTTTCACTTTATGGATCTACCGCTCTTAAATATAAAGTTTGAATTTGAATAAAGAGTGAAGTAGAAGTGGGATCCAACATTGGGAAAACATCTTGTAATGATCACCCTAAATTGATAATAATATAAAAAGTGTGTATATGAAACAATGTGTGTATGAAACAATGATTATAAAAATATTTCATACAGAAAATTGTTTGTTGTTTATAAAAAAAATAAACATATTTTAACAAAGAAAAAATAAACGCATCATTACGCTGTTTTTATATTATTGTCAATTTGGGGTGATCTTTACAAGATTTTTTTCCAAAGTGTGGGGGCCCATATCTACTTTACTCTTTATTCAAATATTTTTTAATGATTAATAAAACATTTCTTATAATCGTTGTTTCTTAAAGAAAATTGTTTCTGCAAATTGTAATGCAATTTTATCTTTTCCATATTATCCCATATTACTTCTGACCGACTAGTTTCGCAATTTTAGTACAATTTGCTTTTGACCACGTTTTTCATTTATGATAAGTTTCTGTTCTCAGCCATTATTATATAATAATGACAATTTTAAATAGACTGGTAACTAAATACTGTAAATAAATTTGCCTTACTGTACACGATGTACAAGTTTTCGTATGCGAGGTAATAGTTTACCACCTGGCTCGATAGATGGCGTTGTTCATTTCACGCACGTTTCTGAATCGCGGTGTTAAGTTTTTCCGTGACTGAATTGGGGTCCCCGGTTCCATTTTGTTCGATATCGCTTCTCGGCCTTTTGGCTAAGATCAAAGTGTAGTATCTGTTCTTTTCAGCTTAATATCTGAAAGTTCCCTCACTGAGGGACCAGTATATTAAACTGATTTTTGTAAGCTGACGGGATGTTCGGGGCTCGCTCCACTCCCGTCGCGGGTCGGCCCGGCATTGCAGTGCCGCCGGGATCGGCCCACATAATGACATGACATAACTTTAGTGACTTAGTCCTTCACTAGATGGTTATTAGTCCCCTGTTGTAATGGTGTAATGTCGAGGCAATACATTTTATACTTCTTGAGTATTTAAGTATAGAACCTATTTTCCGGACGAGACATTGCTCTAAAAATACTCCAAATTATGTAAGCGTAGTTGGAGCTCAAAATCAAAACTGAACTTATTACAGTTATTACTATCGGTAAAACCTAGACCATTTAGAAAACAAAACCTGTGTAGGTACACCACGTTGACTATTAAGGTCGAAACATACTATCAAACGCAACGCGATGTGTTGTGCCAACACCCGACGCTCGTCGTGCACATAGGCAACACACCACGCGATGCTACAACACGTATCGTGTAGTGTAGTCTCTCACGAAAGACTGAAGTGTATTGACGTGTCACGTGCCCATGGATTCGATTCTGCTTGAAGACGAGCTAGATGAAGATTTTAAAGAAGATTTATTGCAGATTTTGGGGATATATTTTGTACAGAAACAATAAATAAAAAAAAACGTACTCATCTATACTAGTAAATGAGAGATGAGATGCATTCCGGGGAGTGTGCGAGGGAATTGCATGATTTAATTCCCCCATCTCCGTTCCACCAGCGGACGACCCGTCGTACGGCTGGTTTCCACCCTTACGTTGTTAACATCACTACGATCCGGACGAAGCGTTTCGCCTCCTCCTTTATACCGCGTACATCGAGGGACTGGAATAGTTTGCCAGCGGCGGTGTTTCCGTCGGACTACAATTTGAGTGTCTTCAAGGCTAGAGTGAATAGGCTCTTAATAAACTAGCGCGCTTTACCATCAACGATTGCGTCACTGCTTACCATCAGGCAGGATTGCGGTCAAGCGCTGGTTTATATATGTAAAAAAAAAGTATATTAAGCTGAAGAGTTTGTTTGATTGTTTGAACACGCTAATCTCAGGAACTACTGTTCCGATTTGAAAAATTCTTTATGCGATGGATAGCCTATTAATCCAGGAAGGCTTCACTAATCCTTTATCCGACATTTTAAACCAATTAAAAAAAAATATTTTATTATAATCGCCATAAAAACGTCGGGTGTTAACTAGAAACATACTGCGCTGATTCGTCGGGTGGTGTGTCCCCCCCTCTCCCGGCAACACGCTGATCCAAATCGGTTGGATGTTGCGGCGTGTGGTCACATAGCGTGTTGCCTATGCGCTTCTGGCCATCCATACTAATATTATAAATGCGAAAGTAACTCTGTCTGTCTGTCTGTTACGCTTTCCCGCTTAAACCTCTCAACCGATTTTGATGAAATTTTTCACAGACAATCTTTAGACCCTGAGGAAGAACATAGGCTACCTTATACCCCGGAAAAATTTGATGTTCCCGAGGGAAATCTAAAAAGCGCGATATAACCGAACTCCACGCGGGCGAAGCCGCGGGCGGAAAGCTAGTATTAAATATATGGAATTGATACGTACTGACATGCGTCGGGTGGCGTGGCGTCTTGTCACGTTTTGATAGTATGTTTCGACCTTTATACCTATGTCTATAAGTTAAACAAAAGAGGATGAGTTTTAAGTCCACTGCGCTGGAAGCAGGAATAGTCCTTACCGTGGTCATTTTAGCGTTGGTAGGTAGTTACTAGATAGTATTTATGTTTACACTTCATTTCAGGTCGTGACCATTCCGAAGACCGCAATGAGATCATAGACGTGGATCCTGAGATTGTCAAGAAAGGAATGCGTAACTTGATGCACGATGTGTGCCAGATTGAACGTGAGAAGGTACGAGTTACATAATGGTCTTTACCTTGGAACATTTAACTTGGAACTTAGCAATTCCAAAATACTAACACGCCTGCCTGCGACGTGGAGGCCGATTGGGCCGGTTCGATCCCCTGCCAGCTCATGTTGGAAAACGATCTATTCCTGGTTGGCCTGGGTCTTGGATGTTTATCTATATATTATATAGTATCGTTGAGTTGTTAGTATCCCATCGCACAAGTCTCGAACTTACTTTGGGGCTAGCTCAATCTGTGTGATTTGTCCGTATATATTTATTTATTTTATTTATTTACTCTTGTATAAGAAAACCACATCTGTTTTTTATATATCGTTATGGTCGATAAAATTGGCAAAATCTTCATGTCTTTAAATAGTTAAAGTTATTCCTACATATTACTAAATAATATATTGCATTGTGATTTCTCGAGCTGTGAGTCAGTGAATGAAATTCATCCATACTAATATTATAAATGCGAAAGTAACTCTGTCTGTCTGTCTGTCTGTCAGTCTGTCTGTCTGTCTGTCTATCTGTCTGTTACGCTTTCCCGCTTAAATCTCTCAACCGATTTTGATGAAATTTGGCACAGACAATCTTTAGACCCTGAGAAAGAACGTAGGCTACCTTCTATCCCGGAAAACTTTGATATTCCCGAGGGAAATCTAAAAAGCGCGATATAACCGAACTCCACGCGGTCGAAGCCGCGGGCGGAATGCTAGTATTTTTATAAAATATATTCCATTTAATGTTATTACAGGATGACTACAAATCGCAAGTGAGCTTGCTAAAGAAACAGCTTAAGGACGCGAGTGAACAGGCAGGGAAGGGAGACAATAAGCTGCAGTTCGTCACCTCCAACCTGCGGACTTTGCAGGAGGAGAAGGCGAGGTTACAGACTGCGTTCGGGCAGAAGGAGGCACAGCTTAATGCTCTGGTAAGTTACTGGTGACTCAGGTCCGTATTCCAGAAGGAAACTCAAGCATTGATCTCTGTTTAAGCATTACTTAAAACTAGTTTCAACCAATCAAAAGGCTTCAAACGAGACTTAAGTAAAGCTTGAGTTTTGAGTGACGTTCTGTAATACGCACCTGAGACACTGCTCTCAATCTTTCAGCTTCAAAAATGTTAACACTTATTCATTGGTGTATAGTGTCAGTGTTAACCACTAGGGCATCACGACTAATGACTAAATACTGATTAAAAGGTGAAGGAAAATATCTTGAGGAAACCTGGACTTTAAGTCTGAAATCGCCAACCCGCATTGAGCAAGCGTGGTGATTACGCTCTATGCTTCTTTGTATGAGAGGAGACCTGTGCCCAACAGAGGGACGATAAAAAAGGTTGTGATGACTGTCAGTGTTACGTCAAAGTCCATATACATATATATTTGTTCTTTTTTTAAATTATAAAGTAGCGCTTGACTGCAATCTCGCGTGATGGTAAGCGTTGATGGTAAAGCGCGCTAGATTATTAAGAGCCTGTTCACTATAGCCTTGAAGACACTTATAATGTAGTCAGATGAAAACCCTGCCGTTGGCAAATTGTTAAAGTCCCTCGATGTACGAATAATGTCGTGTTTAAACGCACCAACGATACAGGAGAAATGTGTGGCAACGTTTGTTGTTTTTTAAAAAGAGAACAAAATATTAATGTCAGTCCCAGTATCTTGGTATCACATCTTAGTTATTTATTGACCGCTTGACCGCGATCCCGTCTGATGCTAAGCAGAGATCCAATCAGTGATGGTAAAGCGCACTGGTTTATTATAAACCTAAGTCGGTAGATCTAATGTCCCGTCTACACGCTCTGTGTTACCTGCTCACATGCCTGTGCAAACCAGCTTGCGCAGGTAAGCGCGTGTGTGTGGACGGCAAGACTGTAGCGCGCGCAGTCCCGAATGTTCCGTCTTTTTGTAAAGTCATGACTGCACAGGCCTGGACTGCGCAGGCAAGACGGAGCGTTTAGATACGTAGTACATTATAACTCAATGCGTTTAGACGGGACTTAAGTTTATTGTTTGTGGTGTAAGAAGCAGTAAGCGAGTGTGTGTGGACGGCAAGACTGTAGCGCGCGCAGTCTCGTTTGTTCCGTCTTTTTGTACAGTCATGACTGCACAGGCCTGGACTGCGCAGGCAAGACGGAGCGTTTAGACGGGACTTAAGGCGGCTCCAGAGGAAAAACACACCGCAAGCCGTTTTTATGTAGTTTTTCGGAGCTATCTACTCTTTATCCAAAAGAAATATCAACTTATTAAAAATACGTAAATTTTCTCCATAATCTTGGCTCCAAAATTGTAGATTTTTTTTTTTACTAAGCATTATGTTTATATAATTCCTTCACAACGAAACCTCTGACAAGAGAAATAATTATCAAAAACGAGCATCTCCTCGAAAAGTAAGCATTATTCAGGTTTCGTTCTTACACTAATGGATAGGCAATTTCATGACGAACATTATTGTAGAAATATTTTTTTAAAACGACCAAAACAAAAATTTTATTCAACAATCTGAGCGTATTCCCCATCATTTCTCTTGCCCGAGCTATTGAGATTCAGTATGCCACAAGCTCTCGAAGGGGGAACCCGTGTCGTTCGTCATCGCGCGGTCCGCTAGCATAGCGGTCGGCGCGTGAGCGAGAAAGCATCTGCTTGCTCGCTCACGCACCGCATGTCGCATAGAGTATAATACTATCTAAAGTGTCTCTGTTATTGATGTTCATTTTGGTGTTCGTTTTTTTAACCGATTTCAAAAGGGAGGAGGTTATATGTTTTTTTATGTTTGTTTGCGGATAACTTTACTATAATATAAATAATAGGGTATTTGACTAAAAAAAAAACTAATTAGTCCGTCATTCAGATTATATTAAAATATTGGATAGGTTAATTATATACGTTTTACATTTCCTATATTTTGTTTTATCAAATCTATAAAAATTGACAAATATAATAGGCATCAAAGATCAGGAGTGATGGCTGGTGACGTCACTGGCCGCTAAAAAGTGTAGCGTGCAGTGACGTCACACGAGTTTTCAAAGCACTGTGTCGTATTCATTTTTTGTTTATATGAAAAAAGAAAAAAATAGGTGTCTAGTATTTTTTGGTTAGGCCCCCGACAAGGTGGACCGACGACCTGGTGAAGGTCGCGGGAAACCGCTGGATGCGGGAAGCGCAGGACCGGTCGTCGTGGAGAACCTTGGGGGAGGCCTATATCCAGCAGTGGACGTCTTTCGGCTGAAATGATGATGATGAGTATTTTTTGGAAATCTGACTGACGGACTAATTAGGTTTTTTTAGTCAAATACCCTATTGCATAAGTTGATAAAAAATGCTATGCAATAGCTTTACCGCGGCAGTTCCCGAGTGCCACATATTTTTTTTTTTAATTAGAAAGATTATATCTTCAAGGTAGTCTCATGTTAAGGAAATTAGGGTCTGATGTTGGCAGACTAAGTAAACCTAGGAGAAATTTAAAAAATCATGGGGGCGCCTAGGGCATTTCTATGTTTTTTCGTTAAGTGTTTTAACGCACTACAATTTAGTAAAGTTCGGACTTAATGATGGAGCCGGGAGACAGCCGAGGGATCTCCTTAACGATTCACATCAGCTGCCTCGTGTTTGTGCTTAATAAATATATATTGATAAGAACTTTACACCTAAATGAGTTGTGATTGTCATTAAAGCTCTGATGATGAAGACAAAGGCCAGTTAAGGGAACTCCTCAAAGGTTTACAATAGTTACCTTGTGTTTGGACTTAATTAATTTATATTGATGAAAACTTTACACACATATAGGTTTAAATGAAGGTCTGCAATAGATGTGATGATGAAGCCCATAGACAGTCGAGGGAATTCCTCAACAATTTACAACACTGTACTTTAACATAGTACAAACACTACCTACTCGTCATGCTTATGCAAAAATCAATTAAAATCAAGAGACTGAATTTAATTTGTGTTATTTCATTGCGTTATTTCTAGAAATGCTCATACTTTCATTGTGGTCTTATAGTAATTAAAGCAAACGAAATACGTCGTTTGCTTGCACGCCTTTTCCAAATATGCTGCCGTCAGCGTCCAGTCTGACCGGATATTGTATTAGTCAGATGTTTATTATTTTTCTGCAAAAGGAAGCTTTGTGTAAATAATATTATAGTATATGTATTTGTTTTTAGGGTTCCGTACCTCAAAAGGAAAAAACGGAACCCTTATAGGATCACTTTGTTGTCCGTCTGTCTGTCTGTCTGTCTGTCTGTCTGTCTGTCTGTCAAGACCCTTTATCTCAAGAACGCGTGGACGTATCAAGCTGAAATTCACATGAAATACTCGGGTCTATTGTCCCTTTAAGCTGTGAAAATATCAAACTTCTAAGCCAAGCCAATCAAAAGATACAGCCGATTATGTCGATATTTTCAACAAATTTCGACACTCGCAAAGGAATCAAAACCTACAGGACACTTCCCGTAAACTCAGAATCTTGAAAATTGGCATGAAGCATTCTCATATAATGCAAATATAGGAAAACTTGCGAAAACATTTTTTTAGTTATATAATATAATAAACATATTTTAATAAAATGGAACTTACTACCTTATTTCTCACGAACGAATAAAGTTATCAAATTGAAATTTATACCAAATACCTAGGTCTATTGTCCCTTTAAGCTGTGAAAATATCAAACTTCTAAGCCAAGCCAATCAAAAGATACAGCCGATATGTCGATATTTTCAACAAATTTTCGACACTCGCAAAGGAATCAAAACCTGCAGGATACTTCCCGTAAACTCAGAATCTTGAAATTTGGCATGAAGGATATTCATATAATGCAAATATAGGAAAAATTGCGAAAATCACATTTTTTTAGTTATATAATATAATAAACATATTTTAATAAAATGGAACTTACTACCTTATTTCTCACGAACGAATAAAGTTATCAAATTGAAATTTATACCAAATACCCAGGTCTATTGTCCCTTTAAGCTGTGAAAATATCAAACTTCTAAGCCAAGCCAATCAAAAGATACAGCCGATATGTCGATATTTTCAACAAATTTTCGACACTCGCAAAGGAATCAATACCTACAGGATACTTCCCGTAAACTCAGAATCTTGAAATTTGGCATGAAAGATTGTCATATAATGCAAATATAGGAAAAATTGCGAAAATCACATTTTTTAGTTACATAATATAATAAACATATTTTAATAAAATGGAACTTACTACCTTATTTCTCACGAATGAATAAAGTTATCAAATTGAAATTTATACCAAATACCTAAGTCGATTGTCCCTTTAAGCTGTGAAAATATCAAACTTCTAAGCCAAGCCAATCAAAAGATACAGCCGATATGTCGATATTTTCAACAAATTTTCGACACTCGCAAAGGAATCAAAACCTACAGGATACTTCCCGTAAATTTAGAATCTTGAGAATTGGCACGAAGGATTGTCATACACACATCAAAAGTGTCTAGGGATCAACATATATTTTTGCAATAACTTTTCTCCTGATTGATATTAATTAAAATTTTCTTTAAGAATTCATCAAATAAAGTGTTTTCGTTTGTCACAGTAACGATAAACCAAGTCACCTTTGCATTAATAAAGAAATTTGCCATTTTCCTAATAAAGGGATATTTGACATTTGAACCACTAACACAAAAGTTCGAAAAAAAGACTGAAATAACAGTTTTCTCTAAAATTTTATTGGGTAACTTAAACAATTAATAATCCGTGTTTCTACCGCGAACACTAACAACACAAGAACATCGGTTTGGCATACTCAAAATGAGTTCATCCAAATCACGCTGTGGAATGGCCGCCCATGTTCGTTGCAACAACAAAAAAAGGTCTTCTTGCGACTGGATACCCTCCATATTCGGCAGAGCTCTTCTCTGTAGCATATCCCATGCATGCTCAATCGGGTTCAAGTCTGGCGACTGAGCAGGCCAGGGCAGGACATTGATGTTAGCTGCGGCGAGAGTCTGTCTTACAACTCTTGCGGTGTGCGGTCGTGCATTATCATGCATTAACTGAAATAAGGGACCGATTTGCACTTGTAGAGGAACGATGACGTCTGATACAATCGTCTCAGCATAAATTTGAGCGTTGAGGTTGCCTCTGATCCAAATCAACTCAGTTCTTCCGCCGATCCAAATACCCGCCCATACCATGATGGTTCCACCACTATAAGGATGGACTTCCTGGCAGGATTTTAATCGCTGTTGGCGTCCAGGGGTTCTCCAGTGTCGTATACGTCTTGTATCCGGTCTCATACCAAAACGAGACTCATCAGAAAAGCACACGAAACGCCATTGTTCTTCTGCCCAATTTCTGTGTTCAAGAGCCCATTGATATCGAATCCTACGATTGTGCATTGCTATAGGTGGTACCCGTAGCGGTCTTCGGGAATGAAGGTTCACTTCATGCAAGCGGTTTCTGACTGTTTGGTCGCTAATTAAGTTCCCTGAAGAGTGATGAAGCCTCACGGCTAACATCATGGCGGTTATTGTTGGAGCTCTTCGAGTTAAGATTTGAATGTATCGGTCTTGTCTCCGTGTGGTGCAGCGATACCGTCCTCCATGGCGCTCAGCCACGGTACCAGTGCTTCGGTAACGTGTCCAAAGTCGACTGATAACACTCTGACTTGTATTCAGAGCTAAAGCCACAGTACGTTGCCGGGAACCAGCTTCTATCATTCCCACGGCTCTGAGCATTTCTTCCCTGCTTAAATGACGTCGCCGCTCCATAATAACGTTGGTTTTAATCAGTAGTAGGGAAACAGTAGCACTAATAATGTCTTCAATGCGTTGTATGTTTTATAGGGAAAATATTGACAGCTGATTTTCATCTTTTACTCGAATTTGATTCACAGTTCCTGATTCAAATTATGAAATGCACCAAAAAGGATCCATATAAATTTATAAAATCATAAATTTATTACAAAGCCACATCTCAATCTCAAGAAATCCGCATAAAAATGCTTGATCCCTAGACACTTTTGATGTGTGTATAATGCAAATATAGGAAAAATTGCGAAACATTTTTAAGTTATATAATATAATAAAAATATTTTAATAAAATGAAACTTACTACCTTATTTCTCACGAATAATAGTAGATCAAATTGAAATTTATACCAAATACCTAGGTATTTGGTATAAATTCAATTTGATACCTTTACTACTTACTTTACTTCTTCTCTCTCTTCTTTTCTTCTTCTTTTTCTTCTTCTTCTACTTTTTTTGTACTGCTTAAAGGGACAATAGACCTAGGTCTATTGTCCCTTTAAGCAGTGAAAAAATCAAACTTCTAAGTTAAAGCTATCAAAAGATACAGCAGTTTATACCGACACCTTGACGAATTTCCGTCACACGCTAGGGAATCAAAACCTACAAGGTACTTCCCGTGAACTCAGATTCTTGAAATTCGGCACGAAACAACGTTATATTATAGTACAGACAGATAAAGGAAAAATTGTGAAATGATAAATTTGAAGTTACATAAAATATTAAAATATTATTTTTGCTTACATGACATAAAATATTTTTTTAATAATTATAAACTTACTACCTACCCTTTTTCACATGAACGCGTAGAGATATTAAAGTTGAAATTCATATCAAACACTTCTTAAATCTAATTGCCTCTAAACTGTGAAAAATTCTAAATCAATGCTAGTATTATAAATGCGAAAGTAACTCTGTCTGTCTGTTACGCTTTCCCGCCTAAACCTCACAGCCGATTTTGATGAAGTTTGGCACAGACAATCTTTAGACCCTGAGAAAGAACATAGGCTACCTTTTATCCCGGAAAAATTTGATGTTCCCGAGAGGAATTTAAACAGCGCGATATAACCGAACTCCACGCGGGCGAAGCCGCTGGCGGAAAGCTAGTACGTCATAAATTGTAAACCGCTACGTTTGTACGGCGGAACCCTCGGTGTGCGAGTCCGACTCGCATTTGGCCGGTTTTTTTTATACGATAGTTTTGGTTTTTACAATTTACGTATTTGTTTTATTAAACGAGAATAATAATATAATATCAGTCTTGCCTGAGCCCAAAAAAAAAAAAACATCAAATCTTTTTTTTATGTAGGTTTCCTGTCTGCAGAAATTTATTTGACCCTGATTACGTTTTCCCTTAAAATAATAAATAATGACAAATTAACCTTTATTATATTATTTTTCTATCCCTTTGACCATCTGACTTAGCTAACTTTCAATCTACAAAACTAACTTCCAACCCTGAAGTTACAGTCATAACATATTTAGTTGTAAAGCTCTAATCAATACAAATTAAGTAAGCCCAAACACATTACAGTTGCTTCCGATGTGGATTCCCTTGATTCTCTGTCATCTCCATCATCAGGTCAGGCCCAAATCTTCACGGTTTTATAGTATCATCCGATATAAATACGAGTATCAAGTTTTCACCCGAAGCATGCCTACAATTTTCGATAATTGGCCTAAATTTCTTAGAATTTCCATTATCGACACTGACGTGGTAACAATGAGATTACATAGGCAGCATACTCTTTCATATAAAAAAAGAATGGTCAAAATCGGTTCATTAACGATAAAGTTATCAGCGAGCACACATAAATCGAATTGGGAACCACACTTTTGGGAAGTCGGTTAAAAAATAAAATACGCAAAATTTTTATTATGAAGTATCGTCAACATTTGTTTCAGTCTATAATAACCAAAAGTATTTGGGCGCACCAATAAACAAAAATAAAAGTGCCATGTCTGTTACTTCTGTGGTCTATGAATTTAACTTGTATTTGTAAGTACTTCGTCCGCCAGACGGCGCTAGTAATATTTTGCGAAGTATTGTAGAGGTGGGGCGCGGTGAAGAGGGAGCAAATGCTCGAGGTCATTTGGTGAGGGTACGACCTTAAGTTTATTGTTTGTGGTGTAAGAAGCATTTTTATTTTTGTAACTAACGATTTGTTTCAGAACGAGTCAATACAAAGTAAGACTCTGGAGATCAGCAACTTGCGTGACAAGATCACCAGCCTGGAGGCTGCTTTAACATCTATCACTGAAGAAAAGGTTCAGAATGAGGTAACGATATCAAAAATTATACTTCTTGAAAAGAAAAAAAAAAGAAAAGAATCCGTTTATTTGGCGCACACCCTTATAAATACATACAGTATATGTAGTGACAGTAAACTAATAATAGTTTTAAACAAAGAAAACAGAACAAAAAAAAAGAGAAACAGATAAAAAGACAATCAACAAATGTTGCTTGTTGTTGTATTGTTGTCCTT
Source organism: Sesamia nonagrioides (assembly GCA_017933935.1). Classification (NCBI taxonomy): domain Eukaryota; kingdom Metazoa; phylum Arthropoda; class Insecta; order Lepidoptera; family Noctuidae; genus Sesamia; species Sesamia nonagrioides. Next base: position 23,053 of record JADWQK010002282.1, read on the forward strand.
GCTTATATGTGAAAGTAATAAAATATTAACAAGGGGCCTGTTTCACGATACCCAAATAAATTTGTAGCCCGATTTTTATGGCGGCTCGGAATGTGTATGGGACGAAGACGATGTACCTCAGTACTGCTCAGCGAGTAGCACACTTACATTTCGGCAGTTAGAAAGAGAAAGAAACCTAGAAAGATCATAAAACGAAACTAAACACAATCAAAAACAAAAAAGAACAAATCCATACTAATGTAATAAATGCGAAAGTAACTCTGTCTGTCTGTCTGTTACGCTTTCCTTAAACCTCTCAACCGATTTTGATGAAATTTGGCACAAACAATCCTTAGACCCTGAGAAAGGACATAGGCTACCTTTAATGAAAAATTTGATATTCCTGAGGGAAATCTAAAAAGCGCGATATAACCGAATTCCACGCGGGCGAAGCCGCAAAAATAAAAAAGGACAAATTATAAGTACCTAATAAAAATATAAAAAAAGAATCACAATATACAAGGCCAAAAGGCTCCTATCTCAGCATGATGCTTCTAAATTCAAAAAATAAATTTAGCAGTGCTGGTAATCTGATAGTGCCCGCTGTGATGTCACGGTTACGCAAATTATCTTAACAAAATCTTAACCCAAATAAGTTAAGCGGAACAATATCATCGGGGATGAAACGGGGCTTAAGTATTTTGAGTACGCATGGCTACATATCAAACTTTACATAACATTTGGCTTCTAACTGCACGAAAGCACTATACAATGATAGGTCAGCTAAAATCGGAAGTGTAGGTATAGCATTATGTGTAGTCGTGTGTAGGGTGAGCTAGATTTTTTTGTTGTGTTAATTATTTGTATAGTCCTTTAAATAATATTATCTATGTCTAGAACAAAGGAGAAAATCTTCGAGTTCAATTAGCAGAACGGGTACAAGAAGTGGGACAGCTGCGTGAAGCGCTTGCAGCGGCTGAAGGTACGTACTGTCTGTCTGGCACCGCTGGATTTACTGACTTTGGACGTCGGGTGACCGATACGATAAACATAATATATGAGATAATGGCAAAAACAACTTTCCTACACGAAGCGTTTCGCCTTATCTTTTATACCGCGTACATTGAGGACTGGAACAATTTGCCAGCGGCGGTGTTTGCGTCTGACTACAATTTAGGTGTCTTCAAAGTAGAGCGAATAGGCACTTAATAAACTAGCGCGCTATACCACCAACGATTACATCACTGCTTACGAGGCGGGATTGCAGTCAAGCATTCGATTATAATTATAAAAGAAAAGTTCAGCTTATGCTACAATTTCAAACATTGTTCTAACTTTTTTTAAAAGTGCTGGTCACTCTGAAATCAACTTAATTTTCTTTACATAAAGTTGAAATTTATTTAAAACAATTTTATAAATTGATTAATATTAGCGCTTATTACTACTAAGTAAATTAGCTTATTTCAGTGATTAATAATTTTTTTAATACATGTTTTGATCATCTATAAGATAATTGATGGACTGTTAGGTATTTTACCTTTTGGAATATATTATTTGATTGTATTTGTGTAATCAATTGTTGGTGAACCTAATAGACTCAACACGACATAATATCGTTGTTAATCTAAAGATGCAGCAAAGAATTCAGTGATATATGTATCTATACTTCTATACTAATATATAAAGCTGAAGAGTTTGATTGTTTCAACGCGCTAAGCTCAGGAACTCCTGGTCCGATTTGAAAAATTCCTTTTGCGTTGGATAGCTCCTTAATCCAGAAAGGCTTTAGGCTAACATAACATCACATAATGACGCATTCTAAGTCGAAATCTATGGATTTTATTTTTCATTTTCAAAAACTTGTTTATCTTATAGACATGTTTAAAAAGTTTTTGACATTTAGTATTTAATGAGGAACAGTGACGAACGATAAAAGTAGATTAACACTTTTAATTTTTAAATTAATATAATGTAATTACTGAGCAAAATATTTTATTAAACTTTAAACCAAAGTGACGTTTAATTAAAGAACAACACTTTGGTTTTTCTTTCTTAATTTCGAATATGGAATGCAAAAAAGTACATTATTGAATTGTAGTCACGTTATTCGACTTGTATTTTGTATATTGTAGACGGCCTCCGTGGCGCAGCGGTCAACACGCCTGCCTGCGACGTGGAGGCTCTGGGTTCGATCCCCAGCCAGGTCATGATGGAAAACGATCTTTTCCTGATTGGCCTGGGTCTTGGATGTTTATCTATATATGTATCTATTATAAATATAGTATCGTTGAGTTAGTATCCCATAACACAAGTCTCGAACTTACTTTGGGGCTAGCTCAATCTGTGTGATTGGTCCGTATATATTTATTTCTGGCTAAACATCAACAGCTTCTATACATTCGATCTTATACAGTCGATTATATATGATTTTGATTGCGACTTGAATTTGAACGTTTTTTCAAGTACCCATAAAAATTGGTCTTCTGATAACTGTATTGTGCTACAATCTGTTAGCTGACCTTTAAAGAGGTCAGACATCAAGCAGCATATCATTTGATATATCTCCTGTACCAGGTCGTGCCGCTCGCCTGGATGTGCGGCGTGCTCAGCTGGAAGGTGACGTGCAGAGAGCTGCCGTCGCCGCTAGGGATAGAGACCAGGCTCTGAAGGTAACATTTTGTAGATAGTTGCTTTGTTATATGGTGCGTTGTGAGTTGCGACAGGACATATCCCAACTCACAACGCACCGTTCGCCCGCCCGCGCCTGAAACGTCGTATTGCGGGAGGCGCTGTCTCACTACCATGGTGGAATGGGGCTTTGTAATACAATTTTTATCTGTCAAATATCAAGATTTTCAACGTTAATGATTTATTTAATTAGAAATAGTGCGAGGGCCTGCCGCCCTGTATTCTTTTACTACAGTATTTATTTTCGTTACTAATTCATTATTGTAACCCTTCAGAAACTCCAAGAGCGTTGCGAAGGCTACACGCGCACGATAGCTCAGCTCGAAGACCGCTGCACTTCCCTCAAGGGCACAGTGGAACAGCTGTCCACAGCTCTACAGAAAGCCGCCGCGGCCGAGAGCGAACTGAGAGCCGAGGTCGGCAAGGTGACCCGCCAGTACAACGAGGCGAAGAACAATGAGCATAATGCTCTGGATAAGCTGAGGCAGATTCAGAAGAGTGTTTGTAAGTGGAGCTTTTGATCCATTCTTGTTATTTAAAATTGAACGCTGACGGGTTCTCGAGTGGCGACCACGCACCGGAAGACGTAGCGTGGGTAGGCCCTCGACAAGGCGGACCGACGACTTGGTGAAGGTCGCGGGAAACCGCTGGATGCGGGAGGCGCAGGACCGGTCGTCGTGTAGATCCTTGGGGAGGCCTATGTCCAGCAGTCGTTCGGACGTCTTTCGGCTGAAATGTTGATGATGATGATGACGCACAAAATCATGGCGTAGTCAAAATATTAGCGAGATGGGATAGAATAGGTCTTTATTTGCACGGAAAGGTAGGTAAAGTTAGGTAAGGTAGGCTACAAGCAGCAGGTTATCCGAAAGAGGTACCCTTTCGAGTGGCCTTCGCCTTTGGAATAGATAAATGAAGAAACCGATGGGGTCAGTAAAAATCCGACAAGCCCCTTCCGCTCCGTCCAGAGCTGGAAAAGTAATTTAATGTGATTTCCTACCCAAATAAGTAGGTGTATGCTCAAGATGTTCATCATCATCAAACTTTTTATCGTCCCACACAGAGAAGGATTGAGCGTAATCACCATGCTTGATCAATTCGGGTGTTTTCCTTCGTCTTGTAATCAGTCATTGCTGTCCAAGATATACTTAGAAAGTACATATAACTTAGAAAAGCTACATTAGTACTTGCCTGACCTGGAATCGAACCCGCGCCCTTATACTTGAGAGGCTGGTGTTTTAACCACTAGGCCACCACGACTTCGCACGACTTCGGTCCTTATCAATACAAATTAATTAAGCACAAACACAACGTAGCTGCTGTGAATCGTCGAGGAGTTCCCTCGCCTGTCTCCCGGTTGTATCTTATGGATCGAGATAGCTGGGAAATAGGAAATTTTCACAGATGTTGTATTTCTGTTGCCGCTATAACAAAAAATACGAAAAACTGAGTATAATAAATATTTAAGGGGACCGTACAATAAACATAGTTTTTATAAATAATGGTACGGAACCCTATGTACGCGAATCCGACTAATATTTGGCCGGTTTTTGAAACTCAGTCGGCAATAAGTAACTTTAAAGTATATTATATTAGGTGCGTGTGCGCATGAAGTGTTCAAGATAATAAACGATAGACGTTTTTTATCTGTTGGCTACGCAAGTTGTTGACAGCACTTTTAAATCATCTACTCTAATAGTCATCCCGCTCTTTAAAATAGTCATTCCATTTTTTGAAATAGTCATCTCACTCTTACAAATAGTCGTCCCACTTTTACAAATAGTCGTCCCAGCCTTACAAATAGTCATCCCACTCTCACGAATAGTCGTCCCATTCTTACAAATAGTCGTTCCTGTCTTACAAACAGGCGTCCCACTCTTACACATAGTCGTCCCACTCTGAATAGTAGTCCCACTCTTACAAATAGTCGTCCCAGCCTTACAAGTGGTCGTCCCACTCTTACAAATAGTCGTCTCAGCCTTACAAATAGTCTTCCCATTCTCACAAATAGTCGTCCCAGCCTAACAAATAGTCGTCCCACTCTCACAAATAGTCGTCCAAGCCATACAAATAGTCGTCCCACTCTCACAAATAGTCGTCTAAGCCATACAAATAGTCGTCCCAGCCTTACAAATAGTCGTCCCACTCTCACAAATAGTCGTCCCAGCCGTACAAATAGGCGTCCCACCCTTACGAATAGTCGTCCCACTCTTGCAAATAGTCGTACCATTCTAATAAATACTCATCTCATTCTTACAAATAGACATCTAATTGTTACAAAATCATTAATTAAATTGTTTTCTTCCAGCGAGCTGTGAGAATGAGAGGCGGGTACTAACCGAAAAGTTAGAAAGTGCCAAGTCTGCGCTCGGTGAGATGAAGAGGTTGAACTCATCACTTGAAGACCAGGTGCACAGACTCACCAACCAGCTGGCCAATGTCGAGGTGCAGAGGTGTGTGAAATATTATGGGGGTGTCACTAACTTATACTAGCTGCGTCCCGTGGTTTCACTCTTACAAATAGAGTTTGATATTTCGAGATAACAATGTGTTTTATATGTTAATCCTAGTTATAAACTGTGTACGATTGTATTGATGTATTTGATACGTTTCAGATCCGCTTTCGAATCTCAGCTCCGCATGACGACATGGGACGGCAAGGAAAGCAACAGCGACAGTGAACTAGAACGGGAACTGCATCAGTTGCAGCGCGAGCGCGCCGAACTCAAGTCCAAGTGCGACGCGCTGCACGACACCGTGCGCAAGCTGGAGGCCGAGCGGAGGAGGGCACCCGCCCTGCGAGCGAGGAGCATCGAGCGAGGGGACAAGACCGTCTACTACTCCGATCTGGACTCCGGTAAGGCAACATAAACTCTACATAACATACATACATAATCTATACTAAGAGCTGAAGAGTTTGTTTATTTGAACGCGCTAATCTCAGGTACTACTGACCCGATTTGAAAAATTATTTTTACGTTGGATAGCCCATTAATCCAGGAAGGTTTAGGCTACATAACATCACGCTGTGACCAATAGGAGCGGAACATACCATGTTCGAATTACTCCACGAGAACGAAGTCGCTGGCGACCGCTAGTCAGCTTTTAATGTTGCTACTGTTGGGACACGAGCCTCCTCTCGGTGAGAGGGAGTGGGCCGTAATCTACCACGCCCCGCTGGGCATTGCGGGTTGGTAAATGTCACATGTCTTCGATGTTTGTGTTTAGCTCAAGGAATTGTCGGTTTCCTAACGTTGTTTTTTTATAAATTACTAGCGACCCGCCCCGGCTTCAATGCGGGTGCAGTGCTGACACTAAATACACTACAGAAAAACTGTGAACGTAGGTACGTAACGTAAAAATCATAGCGGCCTGCTGCTCCCGCCCCGGCCCGGCCGCAAACGCGACGCCCCGCAATTTTAAAATCTGTATTATCTTCCAAAATATTCATTTAAATCATATGCTGTAAAGGGCGATATAGATCTATATTAAATCAATAATGCATTTAAGGTATTAAATTGGATAAGGATTGATGTTGTATTGGTTAAAGTCGCTTCGAAAAGTGGCCGGTATTTGTTGTGAAAAGTAAATGACAAAAAACATTATTGTGGAATATCCATAAGAGATAGATATATATCATAGCGGATTTTTTTGTAGCCCTTTTTAATGTGTACAATATTTAGTACATTATTTTGATAAATCTCGTAGGGTTGAGCCTGCGTTTCACTGCAAACGCGGAAAAAATATAATTATTTATCACATTCGAAATCTCAAAAATAATAGTATTTAACCACAATTTATTGTATGCTGTTATACATATAAACCTTCCTCTTTAATAATTCTATCTGTTAAAAAAACCGCATCAAAATCCGTTGCGTAGTTTTTAAGATTTAATCATACAAATGGACATAGGGAAAGAGAAAGTGACTTCGTTTTATAATATGTAGTGATGCAGTGCCTACATGTTTCGTAATTGTACGGACGACAGCAGCTCAAGCTACCCTAAACATTCAAATATTCCCAATCAATCTTGAGCCTTAACGCTTTAGCGATAAAGTTGAAAATGTAGTAAAGAAATATGGCAGATTGTAGTAGCTTGGCGTGCTGTCGTCTGTACCTTAAGTTCAAGGTTATTGTAATAACTCTAATCATCATGGAATAAAAATTGACAGCCTCCGTGGCCTAGCGATAGCGGACGCGGCCGCTGCGCAAGGAGGCGCGGGTTCGATCCCCGCACAGTGCAAATATTTGTATGCATGAATATGAATATTTGCACTGGTCTGGTCGTGCCTCAGAAAGCACGTTAAGCCGTTGGTCCCGGTTGCTATACGAACATCTAGTGGCAGTCGTTACGGGTTGTTGGAGCCCTCAAAAGTCCAACAATTGGTCTAACTGCAATGCTTCGATATTGCCTTCGGGTTGTGGAGGTCAGACGGCAGTCGCTTCACGGAAAATGTCGAAGTTTAGCCATATCAGCAGTTAGACTGGTAAAGCGGACCCCAGACTCCAAGGCTGAAAAAGCTTCGGATGCGACTGGGATTAACGCTGGGATGATGATGATGACCATGGAATACAAATAAAGATATGATTTATTTAATAAGCGTGATTTAACATTTTTAACAGTATAATATGCGCAGAAGTCTGTCGTATGGGAGCTCCTTAAGTATTTACTTTATTCTGTTTTTATTATTTGCTGTACAGAAATACATATATCTCTGAAAATGTCTATTGTCTAACTCACTGTAAGGGTTTGGTGGGTATGTACACAGACAACATATCAGCAGATTTACTTGTACCGCACTTAACTGCTCGGCCGCTCCATAGTGACTGTGCGGCTAGCGTCTCGTTACTCGCTAGCCGCACTCCCCCCCACCACTGAGCGCCCCACCAGCCAGCGTGCTACATTTATTATACGTTATACACTACACTCACTATTACGGTTCATAAGATACGGCCTGTGTGACAGACAGAAACTGGAGGTCCGTTTTTATCATTTGGATCATCATCATCATGAACCGTTTTATCGTCCCACTGCTGGGCACAGGTCTCCTCTCATACAGAGAAGGATTGAGCGTAATCACCACGCTTGCTTAATGCGGGTTGGCGATTTTAAAGTCCAGGTTTCCTTAAAATGTTTTCCCTCACCTTGTAATCAGTTATTGGTGTCCAAGGTATACTTTAGAAAGTACATATAACTTTAGAAAAGTTGCATTGGTACTTGCCTGGCCTGGAATCGAACCCGCACACTCATACTTGAGAGGCTGGTATTTTAACCACTAGGCCACCACGACTTCTTCTATAGTTCTTATATGGTTTTACCATAATTCAATTTAAATACTTCCGGTAACTGAATCACTTTCGGCCGAGCCGCCTGTGATTCAAATCCAATAAAGTCATCATCATCATCATCTCAGCGTTAATCCCAGTCGCATCCGCAGCTTTTTCAGCTTTGCAGTCTGGGGTCCGCTTTACCAGTCTAAATGCTGATTTTGGCTTAACTTCAATATTTTCCGTGAAGCGACTGCCGTCTGACCTCCACAACCCGAAGGCGACATCGAAGCATTGCAGTTAGACCAATTGTTGGACTTTTGAGGGCTCCAACAACCCGTAACGACTGCCACTAGATGTTCGTATGGCAACCGGGACCAACGGCTTAACGTGCTTTCCGAGGCACGACCAGACCAGTGCAAATATTCATATTCATGCATACAAATACTTGCACTGTGCGGGGATCGAACCCGCGCCACCTTGCGCAGCGGCCGCGTCCGCTACCGCTACGCCACGGAGGCTGTCAAATCTAATAAAGTCTATAATGTATTTCGAAAAATGATTGATGATATTTCGAGAAAACAATGCATGTAGGCAGGTAGTTAAACTGTCATTTATGATTCTGATCGTAATACATAGTAGGTACTTATGGTTTCATTGTTATTGATTTCACTATAGAAACTGCACTCATTGTATGTACGTTTTATCTAAAATTGCATCCATTGTTTAGCTTCTGTATTTTGCGATAACATCGGCTGCCGGCAGAAGTTACCACCCACCAGACAAAGTCTTGCCGCCAAGCGATTCGTCGTGTTCCGGCATGATGTCTGGTGAAGCCGTACGGAGGACGGGTCTGAGCAGTTGTGTTGCGATGTGTGGCAGGTACGATGCGCCAAATGTTGTTGTGTCGGGAGTTTGGTCGTGGAGAGTCTCCAGATCAATCTCCCTCTAGCGCAGCATTGTTTGGTCGTGTTGGTCTTGGGTTTAACATTGCATCACCTCGCTCAACTGCTGTCATCCTTCCTATTCCTTACTTTTTTAAGTGAATAGGCTTAATAAACTAGTGCGCTTTACCATCAACGATTGCATCACTGCTTACCCATCAGGCTGTGTGAGTCCAGACTCACGCTTTTGAAGGTACCAGTTTGACTTTTTTTTTTCGACGTTGCTCACACTAAGTTTCTCCTGTATCGTGGGTGCGTTTGCAAACATCTTTTTATTTATTTAATTTCAAGCCACTAGAATGCCAGAAATACAAACAAGCTATAACATAAAAATACATATAAGCTAATATATAAAAAATATCACAACAATTACAATACTATAAAAACTTAAAAATATCTATGTTCTATATTAATATATAAAGCTGAAGGATTTGTTTGTATGATGTTTTATTTTGTTGTGCCTTAACTAACTTAGAACTACTGGTCCGATTTGAAAAATTCTTTTTGCGTTCGATAGCCCGTTTTGCATGCGAAGGCTTTATGGCACCGCAGCCGGCCACGCAACCGGCGGTACACAACACCCTTCGGCCATAGCTCTTCTTTCAGGAACTTGTCGAGATCATGCGTCGGAACACGTACCACGAACGACTTGAAGTACGTGCTGTGGCGCGGCTCCAACACCTCGACCGTCACAGTGCATTTAGACTTGACGCGCAGATACTCCACTAACTCCTCCGCCTTCGTGAAGTAATGCAGTCTGGACACGTATAGCATCGTCGTCGATACTGCTGGACGCAGCAGCATGTTAGGGTAGGGTAGGTCCTGCCAGCGCAGTACCGCACTGGTTCCGACAAGGAGGCTTCTTCTTCTTCTTTTCTACCTTGATGAAACCATCCTTATCGCACGTGTCCATCTCTGGACCCAGTTTATTCGAAACCAAACCATATACCTAAACTTAAATACACAAACATTCGGACCCGGAACAACTAATTGTAGGACATACAAACATTTGTTCCGTGTGGGAATCGAACCCGCGACACGCAGCGCAGCAGTCGTATATTTAACCAATAGAATAAAAACAATTTTAAAGATTTTTTTTTTAATCTTTATTTAAAGAGTTTTGTCAATATTGACTATGTCGCTCTGTAACAGCCATACTTTGTATACTTATTTACATAAAGCGATTGTAATATATTCTATAACTTATTTTAGCCGCATCTGACATAGGAGAACTTAAAATACTATTACATACGCCAATATTAAAAGATTTAGGTAACAGTCTTCTGAGGCGTTCGCCCCGTGCACACTCCATCAAGATGTGGTGTACATCCTCAATTACTCCGCATGTTTGGCAATTTGGTGTAGGTGTAATGCCCATAAGGAAGGTAAACTTCCTTGATGGAATGTGTCCAGATCGAAGCCTCATAGCCGGTTATAGCGGCAAACACATCATCCGTGAACATTCCAACTTCTAGCTATCACGGTTCTTGAGATACAGCCTGGTGACAGACATACAGACAAATACGGTACGGACTTAGAAACTACCATTAACTATAATTAATTAATAAAACCAATTAATGAGTCAGAACAAATGAATAGTGAATAGTATACTCATTAATTAAATTAGACACTTTTTTATAACGGATGACGTTAAAGGTAAGTCGCTAATTTAATTAACCCTTACTAAAACTAAATAAATCAACTGTAAATGAGTCCTAAACCACATTGGGAATTATAATAAACTTAGCATAAACCATTCGCTGATAGATAAGCTCATCCATGCTAAATTACTATAGGTATATAGGTATGCTAAATAAAAACTCTTCAGCTTTAGTTTTTTTGAAAGCTAATCTCTGCAACCACCTGTTATTTTGTTTTTTTATAATTGCATTTGTTAGCCCTGTTTATAAGGAAGTCTATAGACTTACCCTCAGACCACCAAGTTTTTAAAATTGTGTTTTCGTCATCAGAATCCTTTCCACATTTCGTATCAATAATTTATTTAACAATAATTTTCAATATACAACGTTGACTATGTTACGTTACTGTTTTATTATCCATAATCCATACTAATATTATAAATGCGAAAGTAACTCTGTCTGTCTGTTACGCTTTCCTGCTTAAACCTCTCAACCGATTTTGATGAAATTTGGTACAGACAATCTTTAGACCCTGAGAAAGAACATAGGCTACCTTTTATCCCGGAAAAATTTGATATTCCCGAGGGAAATCTAAAAAGCGTATGTAATAAATGACGTACTGTACTTTTCTGTCTTAGGGCCAGACTCAACAAAGGATTCGTCGACGCGTTGTTACAAAGACCCTGCGACGCGTAGCTACAAGGACTCTGCAAATATACCGTGCAAGGATAAAGGCTTCACCACAGACCTAAGTCTGATCGAGCTGGAGAACAGAGAGCTAAGGA
>JADWQK010001619.1:0-66686 GCA_017933935.1 Sesamia nonagrioides
TCACACATTGTTCCAGTCCCTCGATGTACGCGGTAAAAATAAAAGGCGCGGCGATACGCTTCGTCCGGATCACAGTGGTGTCAACAATTTAGGGTGGATACTTGCCGTATGACGGGTATTCCGATGTTGGAACGGAGATGGAGGCATAAGTCATGGAATTCCCGTACACACTTTGCAAAATGAAAATGATTCCGACGAAGAAAATGTCACAAGTCATCATTCTCATTTTCAGCCTATAGCAGCCCACTGCTGGACATATACCTGTCCTATTGTATGCCATTCAACTCGATATTCAGCTACTTTCATCCATCTGCAATAGCCATCCTGCGAAGATATCCCCACCTTTTTTTTTGGTTTGGATGGGAAATTATCAAATGACCTGTTCTGCTCTGGGTGAAGCGTCAGACTTTTATTGACCAAAACCTACCCGAGTTCCTACACATGCCTGTGCACCAGGGCCACGGTGGGGCACTTGGGGGTGCATTGCTCGTCAACCATCCAAGTCGGCGGGCTCTGCTTCCATTGCGGCCGGCGCCAATTGCCCGGTGCCCAGCCGAATTGCCCTAAGTGTGCGGCGGCGGACAAGCCGACCGATCACCGGATCGGCAGCAAATCCTGCGCCGACACCCACACCAAGCAGAACAAGAAAAAGAAGGGGACCAAGGGGATTGATCCTGCTGCCCAGGGCGCTGCGGCGCCTATAGCGCGGCGGACCCGGAGAGAGCGGCGGTGTCCCGGCTTCAAGGCAAGAACACCGCCCCAGGGCCCGACGGCATTCCTGACCGAGCGTGGGCCTGGCCGCGGAGGCTCTCGGGCCAGCCATCATAGCGACGGCAGGAGTTGCGCAAGTGGTCCAGAGGACCGTCCGGCGTCTGGGCCTGGAGGTGGCCCTCAACAAATCCGAGGTCCTGTGTTTCGCGGGCTCATACATCGAGATAGGAGGCGTTCGCATTGCCGTCGGGGCGACGCACTATGGAAGATATGGGTCTTTTGCTGATTAAAAATCTGTATCTCTCTTATTTTTCAAGATAAACAGTTAAAATTTTGCACCAATGTAGTTCATAGTCTATATATTTAATTAAGTTTAATAAGCAATAGGTTTTGCTTGCGGTTTTACTCACGTTTAAACTTACGATTTTGTCAAAAAACCGTAGGAATATTTTAGTTTCACTTGAATGTGTTGAATGTTTGTGTGTATTGTCTCTTTTTGAACCCTAAATAACTAAATAGGAATAATAAAACAATAAAATAAAAATAAATAATTAAATAAAAAATATTTATTAAGCTTACATTTTGAACTTATGTATAGTGAGTCTAAAATATAAAAAAATAACCTTAATTACCTCAAGTATTATTATCTCTTTTTTTATCGTTTATTAAGCAAGTAGGATCACTGATCACTTTTACACGTCATGTTTATTTTTTATTTTATTTTTTTAACTAGATGAAGCCGGCATTTCCTAACTGACTACCTCTGAGAAGAAATAGCCGAAACAAACTCAGGGATCATCGTCTTTTTTCAAGTCCAGACATTAAAAATGAAAATGTTTACAATAGTTTACCTTATAATTACGCATATTGCTTAATAACAATGCTTAACAGAGCGAGCAGCTCAGTCCCAAGCTTTTTGTCTTCTAAATAATCTGTGATTTTATAATGCCCCTTTTTGCAAAGTTTGGCCTTTATATGGTTCTTAAATCGTTTAATGGGTAAGTTTCGAATGTCCATGGGAAGCTTGTTGTAAAAGTGTATACATTGACTCATGAACGAGTTGCCTACTCTGTGGAGACGAGTGTGATGTACAGCAAGATTGTGTTTGTTCCTGGTATTTATATTATGAATATCGCTTATTTTCTTAAAATTCGAGATATTTTTATGAATATACATAAGATTTTCAAATATATATTGTGAAGCTACAGTCAGAATGTTCACCTCTTTGAACTTTTCTCTAAGAGATTCTCTAGGACCAAGGTTGTAAATGGCTCGAACAGCCCCCTTCTGTAAAACAAAGATGGTATTGATGTCCGCACAAGTTCCCCAGAGAAGAATCCCATAAGTCATAAGACTATGAAAATAACTAAAATAAACAATTCTGGATGTATCCAAATCAGTTGTCTAATTTTCTTAACAGCAAAGGCGGCAGAACTGAGTCTACCCGACAGCTTCTCAATGTGAGGACCCCATTGTAACTTGGCGTCAATAGTTAATCCAAGAAAAACTGTCGACTCGACAGGGATCAACTCTACTCCATTCAGTTGAACATTGGTACTTAGCTGCCTGACATTCGGCGTAGAAAATTTAATGACTCTTAACATTATAATTATGTAAAAGGTAGGTATATAAATAAATAAAGGTGAACAACCTCAGGATCCGTGATCAACTAGATTCACTTTCTAGAGATGCAGAGTATCTTCGTCCAATTCCTTGATATTCTTTTCATATGGTTTATTCTATTCTAGTTTATTATATGGGTTCTATTCGCAAACCATATGAAAATAATTGTAATGTATGGATCCGATGTATACTCGTATAGTGATGTATGGATATATACATCTTCGTTAGTTGCCGATCTTGAACACTTTTTTGCATGATGTAGTCTAAAATGTTTGTAGTCTTTATTACGAGACTCTTGCGCATCTCCGAAAGTTGTCCTATTGGTACGACGCTCTGTCAGACTTTTACTGACTAAAACCACCTCGGTGTCTCTTCTATCACGAGCGCGCGTGAGGCCGCGGGAGTCTAAATTCTTCCGCAGCCCCACACTCTCGTGCTGGCCCGGTCTGTCCGGGCCTCGTCTCCGGCACGGGATAGTGGGGTGTTAAGCTACCCCGTGCATCGCCTCACGGTCCATCGAATAGGGGGCGGGGACTTCCCCATGTCCCTCGCCCCTGGACCCATTCATGGGGGGCGGAAGAGGGCGTTATCCGCCCTTCTTCGGCGCCCGGTGCGTCTTCTGCGGCCCGGGAAGGGAGTTGAGATCTCCCTCTCCCGTTCCGCAGCTTCCTTCTGCGACATCACGTCCTCGCAGAAGGACACCACCACGTCCCACGACTCTGCGCGGCCGGCCATCCTCCGCACTACTGCCGGCAGCGTCAGGTCGCCTCCTACTTCATTTGTGAGGACACGGCGCTGCTCCTCCCAAGCTACACACTCGGAGAGCGTGTGCTGCGCCGTGTCCTCCCCGCATTGGACGCAGTGGTGGCACCGAGCGTCCGGCTCCCTGCCTAGGCGACACAGGTACTTGCCGAAGCAGCCGTGCCCCGACAGCACCTGCGTCACCCTGAACGACAGGGAGCCGTTCCTTCTCCCGAGCCAGTCGTCGAGTACTGCCCGCATCGCCTCGACGGTAGCAAGGCCGGCCTTAGGCCGGCCGTAGGGCGCATAAGCCTCTGCCGACAGTCCGCCACCAGGACCTGACGGAGCTCCTCTCGGCGCAGCTCGATCTGCCGCTGCGCCGGACTGGAGCCCCGTGTCCACTCTTTCTCGCGCCATCGGTACAATGACGCGAGTACTTTCGCCTCTAGGTCCCAGGGTGGGGATCCGGCCAGGACGCAAGCCGCCTTGTAGGAAATCGTGCGATACCCGCGGACGACCCTGACGGCCATCGCCCTCTGCGGCTTGCGCAGAATGGCGAGTGTTCTGGCCGTCAGGTCCATCGCCCACACAGGGGCCCCATACAGGGCCATGGACCGCACGATTCCCACGTATAACCGCCTACAGGCGGCGCTCGGGCCCCCCATGTTGGGAAGCAACGTTGACAGCGCGCCTGCTGCACCCATCAGCTTGGGCGCCAGCCGCCGAATCGAGGGGTCCGAATTCACATCAGCTGTCGAGCACCAATCCCAGATACTTCATGGTGGACTCGACAGCTATCCGGGCGCCACTGACCACGATATGTGATCTCGGCGCCGGCGCAAGCCGGGGGCCATGGAAAACCATGGCCTCCGACTTGTCAAGGGCCACCTCCAGGCCCAGGCGCCGGATGCGGGTCACTACCTGTGACACTGCAGCCGTGGCTATCAACGTCGCTTCCCTGTGCGAGCTCCCCCGGGCAGTGACAAGCGTGTCGTCCGCATAACACGCCAAGTCGGCGCTCGACGGAAGCTCGCCTCTCAGCACCCAGTCGTAGCCGATGTTCCACAGGAGCGGTCCCAAGACCGATCCCTGTGGAACACCGCACGACATTTGGTGCCGACCTGCACCGTCACGTCCCCGATAGATGACGCATCTATCCTCCAGATAAGCCCTTACTATGCGGCGGAGGTAGGGAGACACCCGATGGTATTTCAGGGCCTCCCTAAAACAGCTCCAGGGTAGGGTGTTGAAAGCGTTGGAAATGTCTAAAGACACCGCCAACACTACCCCACCCCGGGATACCGTATCCTCACCCAGGGCTCTCACGCGCATGATTGCGTCTATGGTGGAGCGCCCCCGACGAAAACCGAACTGGTTGTCGTCCAGGTTCGGCCCGTCAACCTTTGTGAGCCTTTTTTTTTTTTTTTTTTTCCGGGTGGAAAATCCTCATGGATTTCCGCCGCCCTGGGGCGGGCGACGGGGTCTGTCAGACTCTTACTGACTAAAAACCACCCGGTTGTTCCTTCTCACACCTACACCGGGGGCTGCGAGAACTAATACTGCTTCCGCAACCCCCGATTGGTGCTGGCCCACCACCGTAGGCCTCCTCGGGTCAAGGGGGGGAGTGAGGTGTAGGACTCCCCCCGTGACGTCTAAGAGTAGCGCGCGTGGAACAGTTCGCGCCGCCACCTCGGGTCCTGATGTTTGGGGGGCGACAGATGTCCCCTAGTCTATCGCCCCTGAACCCATTTAGGGGGGCTGGAAGAGGGCGTTATCCGCCCTCCGACGACGCCCGGTACGCCTGCTGCGGTTCGGGTGAGAGGACGAGATCTCCCTCTCCCTTTCCGCAGCCTCCTTCCGCGAGACAACTGTTTCGCAGAAGGAAACCACCGCATCCCAGGACTCTTCGCTGCCGACCATCGACTTGATTACGGCCGGCAGCGACAAGTCACTGCCTATTTCAGAGATGAGGACACGGCGCAGCTCCTCCCAAGCGGCACACTCTGACAGCGTATGCTGCACCGTATCCTCCCGGCAGTCGACGCAGTGGTGACACCGGGCGTCCGGCTCCCTGTTTATGCGACACAGGTGCTTTCCGAAGCAACCATGCCCCGAGAGCACCTGTGTCACCCGAAACGTCAGGGAGCCATGCCTTCTCCCGAGCCAGTCCGCCAGTACCGGCCGGATGGCCTCGATGGTGGTGAGGCCGGCGGTAGGGCGTGAAAGCCTGTCCCGCCATTCCGCCACCAGGACCTCGCTGAGCTGCGACCGACGCTGCGCAAGCTGACGCTGCATCGGCCGTTCGCCCCGTTCTCGCGCCTGCTCACGCCACCGGTACAGAGACGCGAGGACCCTCGCCTCCAGGTCCCAGGGCGGGGTTCCAGCTAGTAGGCAGGCCGCCTCATAGGAGATCGTGCGATACCCATGTATGACTCTGACGGCCATCACTCTCTGCGGTATTCGCAGTACAGCGATGCTGCCGGCCGTCAGGTCAAAAGCCCACACCGGGGCCCCATACAGGGCCATCGATCGCACGATTCCCATGTAGAGCCGCCTGCAAGCGGCGCTCGGTCCCCCCAGGTTGGGAAGCAACGTTGAAAGCGCCCTAGCCGCCCCCAACAACACACATTGCCACTGCCAGCACATTGTACACTTAATGCTAGGTATAGTTACGCTATAGTTAACTGTTTTTAATGTTAATTTCCTATATTTTGGCTTAGTTTTTATACAGATTCAATTTAACTCGGCCAAGGAGTGCAACACAACTACTAATAAATATGGTGGTCAGCAATAGAAAAAAACAAAACATGAATTCTGAACATACGGCCCATTAAATAAACACAATCAACTCAAATCAACACTCTACACGAACACAACGGGAAAATAGAACTGTAAAAGTCGCCAATCAATCGTCATAACCACTGTCATGGCTACCTTAATAAAGGGTTATCTCACTAAAAACGTTTCAAATAATTAATTATTATATACTTGTATTTCGTTCTTTGTAGCCGTTTGGGGTTGAAACACTGGGGCCATGGGGTCCGAGTGCACTCTAATTATTTCGTGATATCGCCAAACGTTTGATCGACTCTTCACGTGACCGGAGGGCTGGGCTATTTTTTGGCCAAAGAATTAGCATCGCCATACAACGTGACAATGCTGCCAGCCTTTTGGGCATGTTTCCTGTTGACAGCGATACGGATGAATTTTTTGATGCCCTCTAGTTTTTCCATTCCTCTTTTACATCCATACTAATATTATAAATGCGAAAGTAACTCTGTCTGTCTGTCTGTCTATCTGTCTGTCTGTTACGCTTTCCCGCTTAAACCTCTCAACCGATTTTGATGAAATTTGGCACAGACAATCCGTAGACCCTGAGAAAGAACATAGGCTACCTTTTATCCCGGAAAAATTTGATGTTCCCGAGGGAAATCTAAAAAGCGCGATATAACCGAGCTCCACGCGGGCGAAGCCGCGGGCGAAAAGCTAGTATTTTTATATTTTTTTCTTACTTTTTAATTTATGTAAATATTAGCCACGTAATTGATGTATTAAAATTGGTAAGTTCTTGTATTTCTATTCAAATTTATTTAGTATTATTTTTATGAAAATCTTTTATTTTTTTCCTTTTTATCTTTAGAGCCTACGCCTCTTAATGTTTCCATGGGGCGACAAATTGTAGCAAATGAAACCTAGCTGTGGCACAGAACTGGAAGAGGACATTCAAAAACTTGGCAGTAATATATAAAATACGCAGAGATAGGTACAGATACAGTAACACGATATCCTTCTTTTTCTCTTCTTCTCTTCTTCTTCTTCTTCAGCCTATAGATGTCCACTGCTGGACAAAGGCCTCTCCCAAGGCTTTCCACGCTGATCGGTCTTGTGCTGTCCGCATCCATCGGCTTCCCGCGACCTTCACCAGGTCATCGGTCCACCTTGTTGGGGGCCTCCCTACGCTGCGTCTTCCAGTACGTGGCCGCCACTCCAGAACCTTACTGCCCCATCGGCCATCGGTTCTACGAGCAATGGCCTGCCCACTGCCACTTAAGTTTGGCGACTCGCAGAGCTATGTCGTGACTTTGGTTCTTCTGCGGATCTCCTCATTTCTGATTCAATCACGCAGAGAAACTCCTAGCATAGCTCTTTCCATTGCCCTTTGTGACTCTGAGCCGCTGCCGCTGGCTTTTTCTCTTGCCTGGCCTCAATCCCATTTATTTGGGGTCGGCCCTTCAGGTCAATCTTCGCCAAGACGGTCTGTCCTGGGTCGTCTGAGATGTTAATTGCGTCCTTTTTAGGTCTCTGTCAATAACGGACATCCATGTAAGGCGGGGCCTTCCGCGTCTTCTGGGCTGGGTACCAATATTAAGTACTTTTCTTGTCATGTGGGTGATGGTCGCCGCATGACATGACCATACCACCTTTTTTTCAAAAAAAAAATCATCAAATGACTTCTTCCGCTCTGGGCGGAGCGGAAGGGCGTGTCAGACTTTTACTGACTAAAACCCACCCGTGTTTCTTCACTTGCCTGTGGGACGGCCAGGGCCACGGTTTCTTGTTTAACTAACCCGCAACCCTGACCCAGGAGGCATCGGTCTTCGTGGAACCCGTCACGATGTGCTGACATCTCATTGAGGCGCGCGTGAAACGCGACGCGACGTCGACTCGGGCCTGGTCCTTACCGGGCGGCGAGCTGCTGCCCATTGCTCACCGCCCGCAGGCCCGCGCCTACGGTGGCTGGGAGTTTGGTGTCATCTCCCGACCAGGGCGTCTCCTGCGGTGGCCAGTGGTGTGAGGGCGCTGGGATTCCCGTTGCCTCACGCGCTCCGCCTCATGACCGTACCACCTTAGGCGGCTCTCCAAAACCTTCTCCTGTATAGGTGTTACTTTATAACTGCCGCGAATGTGGATATTTTGGATGTGGTCCAGCATTGTTACCCCACCAGCCCATCGTAGTAGCATCGTAGTTTATGTTCTTGCTGCTTTTTCAGTGGCCAGCATTCGGCACCATATGTCATAGACGAGCCCACTGCTGCTTTGTATACTCTGCCCTTCGTGCGAATGGGCATTCTTCTATCACGTAGAACCCCAGAGAGCTCCCTCCATTTCATCCACCCAGTATTTATACGATGAGTTACATCTGCATCTTTTGTCCCGTGATTACAGATGATTGAGCCAAGGTATGTAAAGTGGTCGCCTTCCTTTAGTGGGGTGTCCTGTAGACAGTGTTGCTGCTGTTGGTGTCACTAATATTGCAGTGCAGTCGCAGTGAAGTAACATGATATGCCTGTGGTTAAATAATAACAACTGCAAAGGTCGATCGATCAGGTTAAGGTACGTTTGCCGCGATTGATCTGAGGATGGGTTACAGTCCGATATACCCCTCCATACCTTGGATAGCACGTTAAGCCGTTGGTCTCGGCTATTTTTATCAAATCTTTGACAGTCGTCGAGTCGTCAGAAGCCCGAAAGTCAATCACTCCATATAGTCTAGCCGCCGCCAGCGACTTCGTTTACGTGGAGTTAATTATGCTCCGCTCCTATTTATCGCAGCATGATGTTATATAGCCCAAACCCTTTCTCGATTATTGGGTTATCCAATGCAAAAAGAATTTTTCAGTCGAACCAGTAGTTCCTGAGATTAGCGCGTTCAAACAAAAAAACAAACTCTACAGCTTTATATATTAGTATAGATTGCTATTCAATTCAGTCTGGTTAGACTGGAAGTCGACCCAGACAGAGTTGGAAAAAGCCTAGACAAACATAGATTCAGATACAACAAACACGTAATAATTTAGACACTCATTATCCCTGAGACTTAAACATTATAAAACTCATACATTATTCTTAACTCCATTGCATAAAATTCAAATTAACCCAATTCGTGCGAGTCAGCTATAGAATAAATCTATCAATCAATCAGCTTATTTTGATGTGGAAATGATAAGGCAATCATTCATCACCAACAGAAAAAAAAATCGCAAACTATGGAAAGCGGCTACACGTTGTAAGACTGCTTCCAACTTTCAGGCTAAGAAGCTGGCGAAAATATCATCATCATCAGACTATATCAGTCCACTGCTGAACTTAGACCTCTTATTTCACGCCATTCAACTTAATTTGGCAACTTTCACCCAGTTACTACCACTCGAATCTGCGAATTTCGACGCTCAACCTGGCATGAGGGCGACCCACCTTACGTTTTCCGATAGTCGATAATATTATGTTCAGTACATAATATTCATAAATTTTGCTTAAAGTTTAGCGATTGTTTAACCATACATTTTAGACGCGTGCACGTCACTTAACTTTAATCGTCGTTTATGAATAAACCCCATAAATAAATGGTGTTTATTCATAAACGATGATTAAAGTTAAGTGACGTTAAAAGGTCAAAAATATATGGTTAAAGAATCGCTGATCAGTAGTTAACTTTAAGCAACGTTTATGGATAAGGGGGATTAAATCTGAAGGTTTTATTAAAATTTAAAAGTTTTCGGGTGAGATAATCTCATTTATAGAATCATCATCATCATCATGTCAGCGCCAGGAAGTCCATTGCTGGATATAGGCCTCCCCAATCTATAGAATAGTTATTACTTTATATCACTTAAACAAGCAAATATGATGTTACTCTGAGCATAACCTAAAATCCTGTGATTATTTTCACATTAATAAACACCAGGCAATATTGTGAAGAAAGAGTAATGCCTTCTGTTTTTTCATGGACCAAAACGGAAGATATGAAGTCAAAACAAAGGCGAGAACGTGCTGTAGCGCCACCAAATAATTCTTTTTCCCTTCGAACTCGCAATATACGTTCGCGAAGAAGTTCTTTAAATCAGCCGATTTTAAAAGCCATTCTATGGCTATTTAAAAGCCATAATATATAGTTAAAATACAATGATAATAAAAATTTTGAATAGTAAAAGACGTATTTGATATATTTTTGTACACCAGACATGGTAAAATATGTTGAAACGAACTAACAATTCCACATGTAATGATCACAGCCATGTATTATTATCACCTACATGTTTTTACAAATAAAAAAAAATGAATAAATGACTTTTTATTTTATTTTGATTTTACTGTCAAAGGTTCACGATTGACACCCGGGATCAACGTCTTAACGTGCTTTCCGAAGCTCAGAGGGGTCATGCCATATAACGGCGGTCACGCATTCATGGCCCAACCTAACCGATCAACCCGTGTTGAATGTGGGTCGACGACACTCATAAAAATTAAAACAGGTAATACCTGAATATTTACCACAAAAGGTTCTTTTCAGATGTTGCAGCAGAAACTGTAGTCAGAACTGCAACGATTAAAGAAAACTGGGGAACACATGGGACGCCATTGCTATGGTGATGTTAGGACAGATGACACCGACGAAGACAATAATCTAGTGAGGCATCCGCCTTTTTTATTTATAACATCTTAAAGTATGGCAATGTGGGAGTCGCGATCATAAATTTAGTTTATAAATAACAAAGAATGACAATTTGTGTGTAATTAAAATATTTTAGCCGACAGGATAAGGGCCGCTTCACACTAGGCAGCCTAGTCTGCTACTTTTATAATTTTTTCAGCCCAACACGACTGTTCTGTCATTCCATTATCATTGTGCTTTCGTAATCGGCTAAATTCATAATAATCGATCAATTGTCTCAGTTAGCTCGTTATGGAAAGGTGATAGAGTGGTATTGCCTTATTGTCATTATTATAAAACCCGTTAGTAGAAATGATTTTCTAAAAATTACTATTCTGTATGAACATTATTTGTGTTTCCGTCGGACTACATAATATGTATACTTATAACGGAGTATCATAACATAAAAACCTGCATATATTTCTGATTGCGCTGTAGGCGACCTGTACAATACAAACTGAGCAATCCCTACTATATCACTACTAATATTATAAATGCGAAAGTAACTCTGTCTGTCTGTCTGTTACCCTTTCACGTCTAAACCACTGAACTGATTCTATCGAATTTGGTTCAAAGATAGAGTTGACCTTGAGAAATGACATAGGATAGCTTTGATTCCGGACTTTTGAAGAGTTCTTTTGGAAACGTTATATAAACGAACTCCACGCGGGCGAAGCCGCTGGCGGAAAGCTAGTGTGTTATATGTAGATTTGTGCTAAATTGAGGCGACCATCCGACGGCCCGTCCTTTCAATCTAATTTCTTTGATCCAGCCTGCCTTTGTGATTATGGTTACCTTAGAAATGCCGTGGACAAATGTGTTCAAAAACATAAGTGCAGTAAGTGTTTTTTTTTTAAATTATTGTCTAACGAAATTGTAGCGGATACTCTTGCCATTTTACGAGTAATTGTAGAACTTTGTTCTCGTCTCCAACTGAGGGGAGGTAGATGTAGAAATAATAACAGATACGTACAAACTTGTATATTGGACTGATGTAGTCGTTAACTCACTTATACTACAATTGCTCATTATAATCACTGAATAGGTAGCATAACAGTTTCATTACTCTTTCTTTTGACATGGTTTAAATAAAATCTAATCAGATCATTTTTTGACACAATTTCATGATATAAAATTGCTGCAACCGCAGTCACACGTTATGAAAGTGCTACAGTAGGTATATGTAACGTGTGACTACGCCTTTCCAAACATGAAAATTTATCTCTAAATAGTGAATATTGCATACTTCACAATAGTATCGTAAGACATTATTGTCAATTTACAACGAAGGCATCTTGGTAGAGTCTACTGTGTCCATTTACTTGCAACTATATTAGCAACTTTGTTCAGTTCAGTATTCTGAAAATCTTGTTTTATACTTTTTCAGCGTCGTTTTTGTCGTAGTTGGGTTTTAGTTTTTTAACTTTTTATTATTTGTACTATTTTGGTGTTAAAGTGTATTTGTGGCGCATAATATTAATAAAAGTTAAATTGACGAACTAAAAACTAGGTAGTTAACATACGACATCTCTTTTGACTTATGTATCGGCGTATAATAATATGTAGAGATGTCCTATTTTACTATTTCGTAGCGCTTGAAGCGTAGCGCGTATAGCAACGGTTTCACCGTATGAAGCTCCCGGTTTTTCGTAGTAGCGACGCACATTTGCGTCGATGGCACCGAATGGGTCATGAATTAGTGGATGAGGCCGTTAGTATAAATAGATTGGATGCTTTTCTAACGGTGGTAGGCCATAACATCGGCTGCCGGCAGAAGTTACCACCCACCAGACAAAGTCTTGCCGCCAAGCGATTCGTCGTGTTCCAGCATGATGTCTGGTGAAGCCGTACGGAGGACGCGTCTGAGCACTTTGTGTTGCGTTGTGTGGCGAGTACGATGCGCCAAATGTTGTTGTGCCGGGAGTTTGGTCGTGGAGAGTCTCCAGATCAATCTCCCTCTGGCGCAGCATGGTTGGTCGTGTTGCTCTTGGATTTAACATTGCATCACCTGGCTCAACGGCCGTCATCCTTGCTATTCCTAAGTTTTTTAAGTGAATAGGCTTAATAAACTAGTGCGCAGGCATCAAGGATTGCGTCACTGCTTACCATCAGGCGGGATTGCAGTCAAGCGCTAGTTTATAACTATTTAAAAAAAAAAAACCTATATTAAGAGGACCTGGGAAGATTTCTTAATGTATCTAATTCTGCTAACGATCGACTGTCATGTGGATTTTTAAGTAATTTATTATGATCCAAGGCACTTATAAATAATCCCTCTATGGTTTTAACTCTACTGTGAGCGACATAGGCCTGTCCTTTAGCAAACAATGACTTTCCTAGATCTGTAACTTTTTTATCTAGAGTGCAACCTTGTAATTTATGTACAGTACAACCCCAAGAAAGAATCAGCGGAAGCATTTTACGCTGAATTTGCCCAGAACCCCTCAAGCCGTCAAATTCAGTGAGGCAAGGCTCGATTTTGATAAGTCCGTTAGTATCTGCTTTTATGGATGCGACGTCAAATTGTATGAGAACAGCGCTTGGCTGTTCTCTTGTTCCAACTGATCGCGCCGAAGAGCAGGCCATTCGAAGGCCTTCACCACTCCCATCGCTCCGTTTACCAAACCCTGGTTTACATTCAAATTTCTACGAAGCATTACTTGGGATTATGTACAAACATAAAGTACTCGTGAAGCTCTTTCAGATGATACCAAATACGGTATATTTATTTTAATTTTGTATTAACATAGAACTTGTTGTTGTGTTCGCGCACGCGTACCGAGCGGACGTCTTGTGTGTTCGTTACCGAATATTTTTTAAAGTCAAGAATGTCGTTTAATTGCAATGGTTGTGGTGAGGACTTAACTGGCCTGCCATTTATAGAGTGTTCCAAAAGGACTTGCAATAAAGTGTATGAAATAAAGTGCCTTGGACTTACTACCGAAAATTTCGCGTTAGATAGCCAGACCACTATTATGGAAAATATGCAGGAATTATTTGATTGTACGAAGAATGAGTTGCAACAGTTACGTTTATATGTGAAGGTACTCGAAAAAAAAGTTGATCAAGTTTTTGCATTAGAAAATCGGATTAGGGAACTAAGCACGCGAAATCAATATTTGGAACACCAAATAAATATCTCCACAGCATCACAAGCATTGAAGGAGACTGTGAAATGTCCTAAAGCATTGAATTATGCCGAAGCGACTTGTAAACAACCCAAATCAGCTGTTACATCAAGTGTGGCCATGAAAACAGTGGAACAACCAAGGACGAGCGAAGTATCGCAAGCAAAGGAGAAGGATGTATCTGTGTCAGAGGTTGAGATGAACAGCCAGGCAGATAGTAATGAAGGGTGGAATGTAGTCCATAAGAACAAAAAGAAATTTCTAAATAAAGAAGTTAAAAAAGGCCAGAACTCGACCCTCACAGGTATTCAGGCCATGGAGCGTAAAAAACATCTGCACGTTTGGCGCCTTCATCCGGAAACTACTGTCGAGAGCTTGACCACTTATGTAAAACAAGTTTGTGGATCCGAAATCAATTTAAAAATTGAAAAAATTAAGCATAAGACAGAGAGAGACTACTCTTCTTTTATCGTTGGAATCTCGGAGGGAGTTTACCACAAATTATGTGAGCCAGATGTATGGCCTCTGAATGCAGAATTTTCCGAATGGATTTGGTTTCGGAGATCAACAAATAAACCAAACGACGGGAAATAGAAACATTGGAATTTTCTATCAAAACGCAAGAGGTCTGCGTACAAAGTTAGAAATCTTTAGAAATAACGTATTATCATTTAATTCAGACTTATTTGCTATAACTGAATCAGGCTGCAACGAATCCATTCAAGACGCAGAAATTATCCCTCAAGGATATCAAATAATACGTTGTGATCGAGTGGATGGGCGTAAGCAGGGCGGAGCGTTTCTCGTGGCCACACGCCGCTTCGAGCTGCGACAGGTACTTGTCTCAGACGCGTCGATAGACGCCTGTGTCTTTGAAATTGTTTGTGCAACGGTTCATTTAAAGAATAGATTTTTGTTTTTATGTTGCGTAGTTTATATTCCACCTGGGAGTTCGGAGTATGATTATATGATTTTGTTTAGGGTAATAGAAAATATGTGTAATAAATATAGACAAGTGATTGTTATGGGAGATTTTAATTTACATTCTTGTCCTGTAAATATTAGCAATTATTATGAATACTTTATGTCATTTTGCGAGTTCACTCAAGGTAACATGGTACCCAATGTCTTAGGCCGACACCTGGATTTGTTTCTGAGTGCGGGTTTTAGCGGAAAAGTGTCAGTAGTATTGGCGGACGACGCGCTCGTTCCTGTCGATCCGTACCACCCGCCACTAGCGGTGAGCGTGCCCCTCGCGCACTTAGACCCCGCGCCTTCCCCGCCTTCGCCCGCCCCCGAATCCTTCTTTAATAGCACGTGTAATAACAGACCGCAGTGGAATTAATATAAAGCCGATTATCAATTATTGTATTCGATGTTAACTTCTGCTGACTGGAGTATAATGTACGAAATGTGTGCGGGACGAATAGTTTTAAATAGTGTATAGAAACTAATTTCGAATAGTGTATTGTTATAATATTACTTAGAATGGAACATTTGTGCGTAAGAATTTAGAAAGCGTGAGATGGACGATCGTTTATTGTGATGAAGGATCGTCATTCAATAGTTATACACATCTGGCAAGGCAAAAATTATGAAAGGAACGACTATGAACATTTAACAAAGTATCAATGACAAAGACAAACGTTATAAAGTGCTCCCCTGTTATAAACTGCAACAGACATCAATGAAATTGTAATAGAAACGGTTGTCCGGCATCTGGCTGATTGTAACAACGCCAAAAAGGTTCCATAAAACAATCCCTTGGGACAGTCGCCATAAAACGAACCCTTGTAATAAGCATTATAAACTGGAGACCCTCAGGTTTAGGATGCAGCCCAGGAACGTGCATAAGACAATGGCTGGTGAAACCCGACGCTCTCGTCGCTTCCCACGGTTTGAGCCCTTGTCGTAGTATAAATAGGCCCCACGCCTGAGCAGCAGATCACATTCGTCTTCACCATTGAGGAGTCAGCAACACATTCGTCTTCACCATTGAGGAGTCAACAACACAGTAAGAAGAGACATTAATCTTCGACGTTGTTAAGCTACAGTAACAGTGACACCTACAACAGATTCATCACAGTCTTCGAGGAGTCAACGTTGAGAAGCTACAGTAAGGTCACACAGCTACAGCGACACATTCGTCTTCACCCTTGAGGAGTCAACAGTGACAGTTACAGTAAGGTCACACAGCTACAGCAAGAATCTTCGACGTTGAAGAGGCAACAGCTACAGACAAGATCAACAGCAAGATCTCTACAGGATCAACAGTAAGAAGAAGTTATAGTCAAGAATCAATAGTAGCATAAGTTAACTAGTGACCCCGCTAATATTGTGGAAGAATATACGAAGTAAGTCAACACACCGAAGTCTCACTTATTACCACCAACCCAGCAACAGAGTGTGCATCAGAACGTGCAGAGTGCAAACGCATACGTCCACTTAATGGTCCTGCAAGTCTATCCCGCACATTTAATGGTCCTTCGAGCCGGATCAGTGGAAAATAAGTGAAGCATATTTAATGGTCCTTCGAGCCGGATCAGTGGAAAATAAGTGAAGCATATTTAATGGTCCTTCGAAGCCGGATCAGTGGAAAATAAGTGAAGCATATTTAATGGTCCTTCGAAGCCGGATCAGTGGAAAATAAGTGAAGCCGGATTTGTGGAAAAAGTGAAGCGCATCCAGCTAGAAGAAACGTGAAGACTCTCAAGTTCTCGCCACAAGATAAGTTCGCGTTGTAGACTGACGCCTATCGACAAACAATATGCCGGTCACACGATCAGAGGGAAAAGCCGCTAGCAAATCAACATCGGGAACGTGCACAGAAACCGGGACAGTTACTACCGGGACAGCTACCAGAGGGACAGCGACCACGAGGGAGACAACAGAAACGGGTACCACGGAATATACTGGTACCTCGACAGCAACAGGGATCTCCGCCGTATCAATGCCCGCCGCCGCCGCCGCCTCGCCCGCTGTGTCGCCCCCCGCTGTTGTCGCCGCCGCTGCTACAACTCTCTCCGTGACACAATTTACAGCTACAACGATGAACCCGCCTGCAATTGTGTGCCACAGCAACAGAACACGACCCGCGACAGAAACATCAGTGAAGCGGGTCAAGAATACAGATGGTCTGCCACTGCCGAGCGGACTACAAGACACCCGCACCTCCGCTAGGAGGGGCGCGGGGGGATCGACCCACAGTAAATCAAAGGCATACAAGTTAGCGAAGGCCAAGGAAGACTTACTGCGACTGCAAGTGGAGCTAGCCGCCGCACGCTTAGCCACTTTGGAATATGAAGACTCCGACAATGAAGAAGATGATGTCTCCGTCTACTCTAAGGAAGAAACAGACCGAAGAGTAGACAACTGGCTGGAAGACCAACAGAACAGAACGCCCGTGGTTGCCGTACAACAGAATCAACCTACAGCAGAGCCGGTGATCACGCGCATAGAGAATAGCGTCCCAGCCAGTACAGAACAGAAGCGTCAAGTACATAACGTACTTCAGTTACCGGCGGGAGGTCAATCCGACCTCGCCGCGCTCGCCGACGCAATCACAAGCGCCGTCAACGCAGCTCAACGACCGAGATCCGTAGAGCTACCGTTGTTTAGTGGATCACATCAAGAGTGGTTACCGTTCCGCGCCGCTTACTACGAAACTGAAAACACGAACAGGCTAAGAAGATCGCTAAAAGGCAAAGCGAAAGAAGCAGTTGACTCTTTGCTGATTACCAATACGGATCCAGCAGACATCATGAAGGCTTTAGAGTCAAGATTCGGAAGACCGGAGTCCATCGTCATGATGGAAATGGACGCGCTCCGTGCCCTGCCTCGCCTCACCGAATCACCGCGCGACATCTGCATCTTCGCAACAAAAGTGTCCAAAATCGTAGCGACATTGAAAACACTCAGCTGCATACACTACCTGTACAACCCAGAAGTGTCAAAGACCGTCGTCGACAAGCTCACGCCTACGCTTCGCTACAGATACTACGATTTCTCGTCCGTACAACCAAGGGAAGATCCAGACTTAGTAAAGCTAGACAAGTTCCTCAAAAAAGAAGCGGACTTATGCGCACCGTACGCTGTACCTGAACAACTAAATACAAGTACAGCGGCCACTCAACAGAAGAGAACACAGAAGGTCCACAACGTAACGGAAAGGACGAATACGTCGAAGTGTCCGGTCTGTGAAGAAACCGGTCATACAGCGGTCGACTGCGAACAATTCAGGAAGTTAGATGAAAACGGCAGGTGGGACGCAGCCAAGTCCAAACGCCTATGCTTCAGATGTCTTCGATACAGAAACAAGACTCACAGTTGCCGTCCTCGTGAGTGTGGTGTCAACAGCTGCAGATTTTCACATCATAAGCTGTTACATCACACTAAGAAGAAGGAGGCTAAAGAAGAGGCATCGAAGCAACCTACAGAAGTCATTAACTCAGCCTGGGCCGACAGTAAGAAACAGTCTTTCCTGAAAATCCTACCGATCCAAATAAAGGGTCCAAAGGGTACAGTCGACACCTTCGCGTTGATGGACGACGGGTCAACAGTCACGCTAGTTGACGACAGCGTGGCAAACAGCATCGGAGCAACAGGCCCCGTCGACCCACTGAAAATAGAAACAATCAACGATCTGAATGCGTCAGAATCGAATTCGCGTCGTGTTAGTATCAAGTTGAAAGGGCTCAACGGGCATGAAGAGCAAGTACATGCACGCACGGTGAAGAACTTGCATGTTTCATCTCAGCGGGTACCAGCAGAAACAGTAACGGGATGCAAGCACCTGGCAGACATCCGCGACTACCTCACATATGCCAATGCCAAGCCCAAAGTACTGATTGGGCAAGACAACTGGCATCTCCTGTTGGCATCGGAGGTTCGAAGAGGTAATAGGAACCAACCAGTCGCATCTCTCACGCCACTGGGTTGGGTACTCCACGGCAGACAAATACAGACCTCCAGGCACAATATCGACTTTGTGTCTCATGTCGCTGAGAAAACAGAAGACAGTCAGGAAGTACTAACGAAGCAATACGTTGAGATGGACGCCCCTTGCATCAACCCTACGAGACCACCCGACATCTCTACACCGGTAACAGAACCATCCTGGAAAGATAAGACATGCCAAGAGTCCAATAAGAAGGGGCGCAGTTCAGCAGAAGCTTTACCCGATCCTATAAGATTCTCCAATTCGCTACATTCCACCAGGCGCCCCGTTCATGGGACATATGATCCGCTAAGTGAAGACGACGCTACACGAGCGTCACCCTACAGAAGAAGTACTCACCACCTTACTCGCAGAGGTGGAATAGAACATCAAGAGCCGCCCTCTGACACACGTGTCAGTCAGTGCAGAGGACCCAGAAGCCCTGACCCCGAACCACTTCTTATTGGGAAGCTCGGGACGAGTGCCTCAACCGGGCACTTTCGACGAAAAAGACGCCGCATCGAGATCCAGTTGGCGAGCAGCACAGAGGCTCGCCGACCTTTTCTGGAAACGCTGGGTCCAGGAATACCTCCCGGAGTTGCAACACCGGCGGGAGCCGCATGGAAGAGGACCGAAGATACAAGTCGACGACCTTGTACAGGTCGTCGACCCCAACCTGCCGCGCAATATATGGCCGCGTGGCAGAGTCATAGCGACGTATCCGGGCCCCGACGACATCGTGCGAACAGTGGACGTGCGAACCAAGGGAGGTGTGCTACGACGGCCGGTGAGGAAGCTAGTAGTCCTGCCTCTGCAAACGGAAGATGAACCCGCACCGGAGATAGCTGCGACGCGGTCGCACGGCGGGAGCGATGTGCGGGACGAATAGTTTTAAATAGTGTATAGAAACTAATTCCGAATAGTGTATTGTTATAATATTACTTAGAATAGAACATTTGTGCGTAAGAATTTAGAAAGCGTGAGATGGACGATCGTTTATTGTGATGAAGGATCGTCATTCAATAGTTATACACATCTGGCAAGGCAAAAATTATGAAAGGAACGACTATGAACATTTAACAAAGTATCAATGACAAAGACAAACGTTATAAAGTGCTCCCCTGTTATAAACTGCAACAGACATGAATAAAATTGTAAGAGAATGTCCCGCATCTGGCCGATTGTAACAACGCCAAAAAGGTTCCATAAAACAATCCCTTGGGACAGTCGCCATAAAACGAACCCTTGTAATAAGCATTATAAACTGGAGACCCTCAGGTTTAGGATGCAGCCCAGGAACGTGCATAAGACAATGGCTGGTGAAACCCGACGCCCTCGTCGCTTACCACGGTTTGAGCCCTTGTCGTAGTATAAATAGGCCCCACGCCTGAGCAGCAGAACACATTCGTCTTCACCATTGAGGAGTCAACAACACAGTAAGAAGACACATTCATCTTCGCCGTTGAGGAGTCTCAACAGTAACAGTGACAAACAGATTCATCACAGTCTTCGAGAAGTCAACAGTGACAGCTACAGTAAGGTCACACAGCTACAGCAAGACATTCGTCTCCGCCGTTGAGGAGACAACAGTAACAGCTACAGTAAGAAGATATTTATCTTCGACGTTGAGGAATCAACAGCTACAGTCAAG
Organism: Sesamia nonagrioides; assembly: GCA_017933935.1. Taxonomy (NCBI): domain Eukaryota; kingdom Metazoa; phylum Arthropoda; class Insecta; order Lepidoptera; family Noctuidae; genus Sesamia; species Sesamia nonagrioides. The sequence goes on from JADWQK010001619.1 coordinate 20,223, forward strand.
ATCAACAGCAAAATCTCTACAGGATCAACAGTCAAGAAGAAATAGTCAAGAATCAATAGTAGTGTAAGTTAACTAGTGACCCCGCTAATATTGTGGAAGAATATACGAAGTAAGTCAACACACCGAAGTCTCACTTATTACCACCAACCCAGCAACAGAGTGTGCATCAGAACGTGCAGAGTGCAACCGCATACGTCCACTAAATGGTCCTGCATGTCTGTCACGCACAAAATGCATGATTTGGAAGATATTTTAAATTTCTTTTATGTGAAATTAGGCTGTTTTTTAGATGATTGTGTACCAAAGAAAAAGATTTTCCAGGTAAACTCACGTTATGTGTATCCCGAATGGTACACCGGAGAAATTATTAGAGAGATCAAAATTAAAGCAAAACTTCACAAACTGTTTAAAAACTCAAAACGTGATTGCGATTACGAAGAATACGCTAAATGTAGGACCCGGATAAAAAGTCTATCGAAATTGCACACAGAAATCATAAAAATAAAATTCAAAATCAGTTCGTAAAAGATCCAAAATCATTCTGGCAATATATTAGGTCGAAAAAAAGTAGAACAAATAGGCAAATTATTATAAAAAAATGGGCAAACTCTGACTAATGAGCAGTGTGCTAGGGAATTCGCAGAATTTTTTGAGTCGGTATACAGTCAGGAACCACCGCAACTAGACGTTCAGGCGGCGATGGCGGAGGACGGCAGTACTACCAGTGCACGAGTATTTATAGAGACTTTGAGTCTCAAAGATGTGCAGGATGCGCTGACGAACCTCAAGCCAAAACGATCATCTGGCCCTGACGGTATACCAGCGTTTCTCTTTAGGGATTGTGCTAGAGTTTTAGCAAGCCCGTTGCATTACATATATAATACGTGCTTAAAGCAATCGACGTTCCCGGATCAGTGGAAAACTACACGTGTCGTTCCAGTACCCAAGGGTAGGGCAGGTCCAGATGTCAGCGGTTATAGGCCGGTTGCAGTGTTGTCGACGCCGGCAAAAGTTTTTGAAGCCGCTATTCAACACTGCATACTGGGGCAAGTCCGACCGCAACTGTCGGACGCACAACACGGCTTTCGGCCCGGACGCAGCACTTCAACTAACCTGCTTAACTTCATGGCACAGGTTATACCGGCAGTCGACGCTAGAGTACAAGTAGACGCGGCGTACTTTGATTTTAAAAAAGCTTTTGACACCGTGGACAATGACGTCCTACTAAGAAAGCTGGCTGATATAGGATGTACGCCACACTTGCTACAATTCTTTGTCAGCTATATGAGAGACCGTCAACAGTACGTTGACTACGGTGGGTACGAGTCGAAGCCGTACTTTACCAGGTCCGGAGTAAGCCAGGGCAGCAATTTGGGTCCTCTTGAATTCATCATAATGATAAATGGCTTGCCGGAGGTCGTCAGACATAGCTCATGTCTATTGTTCGCGGATGACCTCAAGTTGCTGCTCGAGGTAAGGGATGAGTTAGACTGTGAGCGACTCCAGGGTGACATTGATAGGGTGGTGAAGTGGAGCCATGATAATAAGCTGTACTTCAACGTGTCCAAATGCTCGGTAATGTCCTTTAGTCGTGCGCGCAACCCTGTCCGCTATGAGTACAAAGCAGAGGCGGTACCACTGCAGCGAGTAACGCAAGTGCGAGACCTAGGGGTATATCTCACTCCAGATCTTACGTTTCGCGAGCATATCACTAAGATATGTAAGAAAGCGTACAGAAACCTCGGCTTTGTTCTTAGGCAGTCACAAGGGTTCACTAATATTACGACTATTAGGGTATTATATGACGCTCTAGTCAGGAGTCACTTGGAGTACGGTGCTGTCATATGGTCTCCACATGAAGCCAAGTACTCTGTCATGCTGGAGCGTGTACAGAACAAGTTCACGCGTCACTTGTACTTTAGACTGTACGGGGTTTATCCATTGTACCCATTGATGTACCCCACCCTATTTGTACTGGGCATGGTCGGGTACAATGAATTGAGAGTGCGACGACAATTCACTCTTGTCGTCTATTTAATAAAGTTACTCCGGGGCAAGGAGCATAATCCGGGAGTGCTTCAGTGCTTGCGGTTTAATGTTCCAGATCGCTACGTGTGGAGGCGGCGGCGCCCGCCACTGTTGGCTGTGCCAACTGCCAGAACCAACCTGCTGGCCAAAGCACCTCTCAAGCGAGCAATTCGTACTACTAACGTAATTCAGAATAGGTTGGACATTTTTTCGTGTTACTTTAGTAAATTAGCAAAGGTAGGTTTATACATAATATGTTATGAAAGCAACAATTAGTGTGTGTTATAATTAAAAGGATGTATTGTTTTAGTTGTAATTTTGTGTTAAGTGAAGTAAGTTAAGTTATTGTGTAGTTTTTTATAATTTGTGAGCCTTAACTATGCGGCGCCCGCCACTGTTGGCTGTGCCAACTGCCAGAACCAACCTGCTGGCCAAAGCACCTCTCAAGCGAGCAATTCGTAATATTAACGAAATTCAGAATAGGTTGGACATTTTTTCGTGTTACTTTAGTGAATTAGCAAAGGTAGGTTTATACATAATATGTTATGAAAGCAACAATTAGTGTGTTTATTGTATTGTTATAATTATAAGGATGTATTGTTTTAGTTGTAAGTTTGTGCTAAGTGAAGTAAGTTAAGTTGTATTGTTTATTGTATTGTTATAATCATAAGGATGTATTGTTTTAGTTGTAATTTTGTGTTAAGTGAAGTAAGTTAAGTTATTGTGTAGTTTTTTATAATTTGTGAGCCTTAACTATCGCATTAGGTTTCTAAATCTGTAATGATAGTTTAAGTTTTTAAGATAAATAAATAAATAAATAAATAAACTTTTTGTCCGCTAGAGGGCGTAATACTAAATTTGGTGACAAGCTTTATAGCTCATAACCAACAGAATATCAAGGCCCTTCTAATGGTTCTGCAGTGGTCTTATTCTGATAAGTAGTAAAGAAGCTATCTATGAACGAAAAGATGTGAATTATATGCAATCAGCCCATGAATACAGGTAAAGTCACAAGCAAATGCTAGTAATATATATATATTTAAAATATACAAGTTAAGCCCTTTCAAATGATACCAAACACGGCATATTTATCTTAACTTTATTTTTTTTCTGTATATTTTGTCCGCTAGAGGGCCACGTTAGATTTTGTGAAACTCCATATAGCCTATAACCAGCAGACAATTAAGACGCTTCTAATGATATATCATTTATCGAATTGAATAAGTAGTTTAGAAGTTGAGGAACAGATGAACATACATACATACATACATACATACATACATACATACATACATACATACATACATACATACATAGCCTGTCAAATCATAACCCTCCTTTTGCTTTGCCGTAGTCGGGTAAAAATTGTGTCAAAAATGAACTAGTAAATTAAATAATTTTGATTTGAATAATGTTATTTATTAATCTTACTAAATACAAGTACTCAAATCTTTGAAAACTTTTATATCATACTAGCTTTCCGCCCGCGCCTTCGCCCGCGTGGAGGTCGGTTATATCGCGCTTTTTAGATTTCCCTCGGGAACATCAAATTTTTCCGGGATAAAAGGTAGCCTATGTTCTTTTTCAGGGTCTAAAGATTGTCTGTGCCAAATTTCATCAAAATCGGTTGAGAGGTTTAAGTGGGAAAGCGTAACAGACAGACAGACAGAGTTACTTTCGCTTTTCTAATATTAGTATGGATAAGTAGTGTTATATTATGTGAAATGACGTTAATAAGTTAACAGTAACAGTTTCAGTGTAAAGATGAAAAAATGGACCATGCTATTTTTATTTTACCGTTTTCAATTTCGGTAAACCTCTCCTACGTAATTATAATTTTAATTAACACAGGATAATAGCGCTGGCTGATAGTTGAATTGGAACAGAATTTGCATGTTAATAATAGTATGAACTTAGTGACCAAATTATTAAAGTTAGAAATTGTGCCTTATTATTTCAGCATACTTGGCAGGAACTACATTGACAATTATGTACAAAATATCTGATTTCTTGAACAATTGACTATCATTATTTTAATAAATTAAATCTCTGATTATGAAGTGTGTGTGTGTTTTTTTACGAAGATATACTTTTACAAAATGAATCGGAATCGTGACTTGTTTTTTCTGCATTTATGTACAGAATATTAATTATTAAATAATTAATAGTTATTATTATATTATATTATTATTATAATTATTTTATTATATTTCGTGGCGGTCTAGTGGTTAAAACACCAGCCTCTCAAGTATGAGTGCGCGGGTTCGATTCCAGGTCAGGCAAGTACCAATGTAACTTTTCTAAAGTTATATGTACTTTCTAAGTATATATTGGACACCAATGACTGAAGGTGAAGGAAAACATCTTGAGGAAACCTGGACACTATAAGCCTGAAATCGCCAACCCGCATTGAGCAAGCGTGGTGATTACGCTCAATCCTTCTCTGTATGAGAGGAGACCTGTGCCCAGCAGTGAGACGATAAAAAGGTTGTTGATGATGATGATGATTTACTAATAATACCTACTTATTTAAAAAATTAGTAATACCTACTTATTTATTACTTAATAAATAATATACTATTCCTTTTTAATGCACAATGATTTCTATGAGGCGGTTTTTTTTGTTATAATAAACACAGAATCTTTGTTTTGTATTTAAATACAATGTGTAATTTATTTAAACAGTTTTGAACCAAACTACGGTGAAAAAAATCTGCTGTTCACAATACTTTATTAAGTTAAATCATCATCATCTCAGCGTATAATCCCGGTCGCATCCGCGGCTTTCGCGTTGGAGCCCGGGGTCCGCTTTTCTACTAATACGCCTCCAATTCGCACGATCTCTGGCATCCCGTGGTGTGAGATTGTTGGCACGCATGTCATCTCTTACAACGTCAAGCCAGCACTTCTGCTCTACCTCGCTTGTTCCGGCCCGGCGGAGGCGCCATGGCAACATTTGTTACCCACGTAACCTGCCGGTTTGTAAGACGTGACCGTACCGCGCAGGCGACTCTCTTGCAGTTTGTCTGCTATGTCACGGTATGGAGACTGCCACGGATGCGGAGTTTCTAATGCGGTCTTTCCGCGTAACTCCACACATCCACCGCAGAATATTAAGTTAAATATATACCCAAATTAAGTAAAGTTGTTGATTTGTTTTTCATTTCTTTGGGTTGATCCCTAAGTAACAGTACAACTTAAATAATGTACAACAATTACTATGGAGATTACCTTAACACCCTCTTGAAAACCTGAATAGGGGTAATTGAATTAATGTACTGACCGTTACGCTTAAACATAGGGACTATAATAACAGTATCCTGAAGGGCAATACTTATAATTTTAAGAATGTTCACAGCCTTATCTCTGTTGGCAATAATATATACAAAAAAAAATTGCACCTTAGAGTAAAGAAAAAACATTTTTTTTTTCAATAAATGCAGATTTAGGTAAGGTAAATAAAGTTGAGAAACCGTGATCCTGGCGCACAGGCACTTGAAAGAACACAAGTGGGTTTTAGTGAATAAAAGTCTGACACGCCCTTCCGCTCCGCCCAGAGCGGGAGAGGTCATTTGATGATTTCCCATCCACACATTGGTATTTTAGAGTTGCAACCAATATCTAAGCTAAGATAACTTAATATCCTGTAATTATAGGTATTAACGCCCACCTTCGTAACCAAATGTAGCCTAATTAGCAATAACATATAAGTAAACCATGTATTTTACTCAATTCAATAATTTCCATGCATGTGAGTGAATGTGTGTTTTGTGTGTGGGCGCGCGTGTATGCGAGGGTGTGTGGATTTGTGTGTGGGTTGCATGTGTGTGTATACCAGAGAAAAATACAGGACATTCACTTAAAGCAAGTATAAATAAGGGATCACCCAGATGCTTGTTACCCACCCTGTCCACGTATACACACTGTGTTTTAAAAACATCGAAATAGTCAGTCATATTTATAATAAGCCAATCATCATCATCATCGTCTCAGCGTTAATCCCAGTCGCATCCGTAGCTTTTCAGCTTTGGAGTCTGGGGTCCGCTTTAACAGTCAAAACTATAATCAAATATAAGTCAAAAATATACTATGCCAATCTGTCAAAATTACGTACGTTTTTGACGCTATATTCTGTTTGTGTCCTTATATCGATATACTCGTATATGGATGTTACATACTTTACAATAAAAAGGATTTAAAATTCATCTCGTAGACCAAAGGAATGGGCGACTAGCTTCATCTTATTGACTGACCGACCTTCTGACAATTCAAAAGTGCCTGTAACTGGTTTATTTGAAATAAATGATTTGAAATGATTTGATTTTGATTTTAATGTTTAGGTTAGGTATATATGGAAACTGGAATACGAACGAATAAGCACTCCAAATAATGAAAGGTTGGACTTGCAGGGGTTTCAGGCGATGTACTCCTAGTGTGCTGGAGTGGGTGAACTTGCTGATAAGTTCACCGGCTGGTGGCGGTTTCGATTTTGTTACTTGATGTTGTTCAAACCACGGTTACGGAAAGAGAGTCACGTTGTACTGCTGGTGAATGGAAAAAAAACGCGCTCCGTTAGTTCTCCATTCCATTAAGGAATGCTGATTGAATACTGCACCAAGCAATGAGGTTGAAGGGAAAACATGCGGGGATATTTGAATATGCTTGCGTATTGATTGATGAATCTAATTTTTATGTGCATTAACGTAATTAAGTAAAATATAATCTTGGAATATATCAACGCTTGAAAGGCAATCATATCTAAGCGACAAAAATTCGTAAATTGAGTTATATACACCATTCGAACCGCCAGATTTTTCTGCGTCGTTTGGTGTATATAACTCAATTTACGAAATTTTGTCGCTTAGATATGATTGCCTTTCAAGCGTCGATATAATTAATTGTAAACAAAGTTTATGAAGGTAAAAAATGAGCAAGAAACCTCTCAACTTCGTTTTTTCTTTTTCCAATTTGCAATATAAAGTAACTTTTCATGTGTAGGTATAAAAGAAGTACTGAATTTTATTTTTCGTAAATATGTTTCTTTATTATTATTTTTTTTTATGTTATTAACTAGTGCTTGACTGCAATCCCGCCTGATGGTAAGCAGTGATGCAATCGTTGATGGTAAAGCGCACTAGCTTATTAAGCCTATTTACTCAAAAAAACTGAGTGAATAGGAAGGAAGACGGCAGTTGAGCGAGGTGATGCAATGTTTAACCCAACAACACTACCAACGATGCTGGCCCAGAGGGTGATTGATCTGGAGACGCTCCACGACCAAACTCCCGACACAACAACATTAGGCACATCGTACCCGGCACACATCGCAACACAACTGCTCAGACCCGTCCTCCGTACGGCTTCACCAGACATCATGCCGGAACACGACGAATCGCTTGGCGGCAAGATTTTGTCTGGTGGGTGGTAACTTATGCCGGCGGCTGATATTGTTGCCTACCACCGAGAAACAGAAAGTCTCAATATTCTTTTTCCATTTCTCCTATTCAGAGTTTCTTAGGTATTTCTACCAGTCTTCCACGATATTGCCTGTTTTCCTTATTTTATAGTTTACAAAATTCTAGGACTTGTGCACCGATTTTTTTTCTTGTTTTTGCTTCAGGTACACTTTAAAAGCCTCAGTACTGTAAAGCCCAAAGGACTTTAAGACCGCTTGCTGAATAATTGAAGCACCCTTTCACTATGTCTAGGGAAGCATTCTGTGAATTTGGGTCAGAGCATAAACCTAAGATGAAAGTAGCCTACCCTCATCCTATATATACATATATACTTATATATATAGGATATAGTATAGACCAAGGGTTAAAGTATAGAATCATGCATAAATATTTTTACTGAGCTTTTCATGCAAGTATTTAAGCTGTTGAATTGATGCTGAGTCTTATACATATTGATGGTACTTTACTAGATGACTGACTCTTTCTAATGAATTATCTATACTAAAATTAGTCTATCTATTTTGTGAATGAAATTACCGTGACAAAGGAGGCACAGAGCAGCAGTGGCTTTAGTGGTAGATACCGACTTACAAGCTGTAGGTCTAGTATCGAACCCCATCGGGCGCTTTACTTTGTGTAAATTATTTCATCACCACTGCTCTCAAAACGGTGAAGGAAAACATCGTGACGAATCTGGCATGTCATCATCATCATCTTTTTCCAACTTTGGAGTCTGGGGTCCGCTTTACCAGTCTAACTGCTGATTTTGGCTAAACTTCCATATTTTCCGTGAAGCGACTGTCGTCTGACCTCCACAACCTGAAGGAAATATCAAAGCATTGCAGTGAGACCAATTGTTGGACTTTCGTGTTCCAACAGCCCGCAACGACTGCCATTAGATGTTCGTATGGCAACCGGGATCAACGGCTTAACGTGATATCCGAGGCATGACCAGACCAGTGCAAATATTCATATTCATGCATAAAAATATTTACACTGCGCGGGGATCGAAACCGCGCCTCCTTGCGCAGCGGCCGCGTTCGCTACCGCTACGCCACGGAGGCTGTCAGTTGATGTTATTTAAAAGACATCGCACCGCCCGAAATGTGTCGACATTAAAAATATTATGTTGTGCCTATAAGGAGGACCATATAAAATAAAACTTAACTTTCTGTATAAGCATTTTATACAGAAAGCATGATTTACACAAACAATAATATATATCTCCGTCTACGTTTCGCGAACAATTGTCTGTATAAATTACTAGCTTTCCGCCCGCGGCTTTGCCCGCGTGGAGTTCGGTTATATCGCGCTTTTTAGGTTTGCCTCGGGAATATCAAATTTTCCGGGAGAAAAGGTAGCCTATGTCCTTTCTCAGGGTCTAAAGATTGTCTGTGCCAAATTTCATCAAAATCGGTTGAGAGGTTTAAGCGGGAAAGCGCAACAGACAGACAGACAGACAGAGTTACTTTCGCATTTATTACTAGCTTTCCCGCCCGCGGCTTCCGCGTGGAGGTCGGTTATATCGCGCTTTTTAGATTTCCCTCGGGAACATCAAATTTTTCCGGGATAAAAGGTAGCCTATGTTCTTTTTCAGGGTCTAAAGATTGTCTGTGCCAAATTTCATCAAAATCGGTTGAGAGGTTTAAGCGGGAAAGTGTAACAGACAGACAGACAGACAGACAGACAGAGTTACTTTCGCATTTATAATATTAGTATGGATTTATTTTATTGTGTTTATTAAGAGCGTATTCACTATAGCTACTATAGCGTTACCATAAAACATAACATCCAAAACGGCCATCCAACGAGCATCACGGGCTCAGTAAAAAAAAAAAAAAAAACAAAGTCATTTATTCAAATTAGGCTGAGAGTCAGCACTTTTTGAACGTCAATATTACATAAGACAGTCCCCCAAAACGCCCACCCATCGACACTTCCTAGTGCTTTCGCTGGGAAGAAGAAGTGGCGGAAGAAACTCCCCAGCAGCACAGCTGTCTGTTCATTTAAAAAAACATATGACTTTATACAATACTATGTATAGTGATGAACACAAGAAAATACAACAATATCATACAGCTAAGACCCTAGATCCTAGCGAGATAGAGCCCTAGCGCTGATTTTCAGTAGTATGAAGACTTCAACAGGTGCAGCATACGTTACGGTAAAAAAAAAACAATAATGAAAATAATTAATAAGAATTAATAAATTTGTAATAGTGTAAATAATGTGTAATAGAATGTGTAGGGTGTGTAATAGTAGTTAAAACACCAGCCTCTCAAGTATGAGTGTGCGGGTTCGATTCCAGGTCAGGCAAGTACCAATGTAACTTTTGTAAGTTATATATACTTTCTAAGTATATTTTGGACACCAATGACTGATTAAAAGGTGAAGGAAAACATCTTGAGGATAAATAGTCTTTAAGTCTGAAATCACCAACCCGCATTGAGCAAGCGTGGTGATTACGCTCAATCCTTCTCTGTATGAGTGGAGACCTGTGCCCAGCAGTGGGACTATAAAAGAAAGATAAATTTGTAATTAATTATTACATTATGTAAATATTCCGCCACTTCAAACAGGCAACACAATTTCTTTGTTCAGCCCAGAACAGTACAAAACATGGCAGAACAGTTTTCGAACTCTATTAATTAAACGCAACCGTTTCCTCTGTGTGTCTCATAAATAACAAAATATAATGCAGCCTTCACAAGCAGATTGCGACTGTGTTCTACATGGAAACTAACATTTTGGCCGTAGTAATTCTAAGCTGCCTAGCGCATGTACATAAGCTAAATTAAGTTAATTACACTGCCCGCAACAAAAACCGTCGGCAAAATAGAATAGCAATGAACATTTTTTTAGCCAGGAATATACTGGTTACAGTTACGTGCAAAAAATTGTTCACTTTTCGTAAATTTTTCTAAAAATGTTGATTCTACTCTTACAAGTGTTATGAATATATGCAAAACACCCTAAAATTTTAATTAATAGGCATTTATGAGAAAATGGTTATTCAATTTCATTAAGTTTACACATATGTATGTAATATTGTAGTGTATATATATATATTTTTTTTTTGGGACATAACCCGCCACACTGTTCCCAACCCACTGCAACTCCTGAAAGCCAGAATCAACAGTGGAGACCGCCAGAAAAACGCCAGCAATGAAGCTCGACGAGTCCCGGAGAAACGATTCAACTGTCTTGGGTCCCGCAACCAAATTAATCAGAAAAGAATAGCGGAGGAGTAAGAAAAAATATATTTTTTTCCACTTCCCTCCATAACAAGCAGGAGACAGAACAAAACTAGGCCAATCGGCACGGCAAGGGATATTATTGCAACTGGGAGAAGCCCAGATTGCCAAGCACCACGGAATAAAAATTTGATTAAGTTAATGGGTCCTAAGTAGGTATGTGCTGTTACAATTGATTCCAATAATAGGTATGGCAAAAGCGCCTGAACGCACGGAAATTAGTTCTAGTTTCTACAAGGTCCGTATAATAAACAACTCCGGATGTAACTTGTACACTATCCAACATAATATTGCGTTCATTCTGCCAAAGAATACACTCCCACAAGATGTGATGTGCGGACTGTTCAAATTCACAGTTCGATGTAGAACATTGACACAAAGGCGAAGGAACAAGTTTAAAAGAATACAGTTTACTTTTAAAGTTGCCATGACCTGTAAGAAATTGGGCAACGCAGTGGTCAACCTCCAGCCATGTCTTAGCCAGCCGATCGCCAACGGATGGAAAGAACAGATGGAGGTGCGGCGCCATTGATGGAATTATCCCACCTACTTTGCCATTCGGATAAGAGGTCCTCCCAGACGTCAGTCTGAGGTTTAAATAATCTAGAAATTCTATTGAGGTCGCGTTGTGTAACAAAGTTAGTGTCCATGGCCTCCACTCTCGCGGAGTAGTACATTGAAGCACGTCGCTGTACTTCAAGATCGACTGGAAGTACACCTGCCAGAACGGGTAAGGCTTCAGTACTGACTGTTCTATACGCCTTGCATCAAAATATCAATGCCAAACGTTGGCTTTGAAGCAGTTTACGTCGCGCCGCCCCTATGCTGGCCCTATCGGCCCAAACAGGTGCACCGTAGCACATACATCCCAAGTAGGTAGCTCCATATATAATTTTTAAAGTTAGGAATGATAGACCCCAAGTTGCTTTGGATATTCTAGTTAGGGCAATTGTAGTGTATATCTATATATGTATACTAGCTGACCCGGCGAACTTCGATCCGCCTTAAAGGCAATATCACATGACTACTTTTTAAATTAGGATAATTTTAAATAAATAAATATTATTATTCAATGATTCTTTATTTGGGAGCACAATCCTGGCGGTTCTCCGGAAAACTTAAATGTGCTACAATACTCGCAAACAACATCCATTGGCCCAGTGCGAACGCCATTCCGCTATATTATATACGTATTGAAACGCTGCCCGATTCAAATCAGTATTTGATGAATTTCTTCTTGTGCTTCGTAAATTATCTAGCGCTTGATCTCTGAGGTTTGCTCGATGATTTCGCATTGCCAACCGAGCCGTTTCACGGGCTGCCTCCCTTTGCTCTGGTGAGTGAGAAGCACGAAGTCGAGCCATACTAAGGCTACGCTCGTCGAGTGCAATTTCTTGCTCTTCTTCAGTTCTTTTTTTTTGTTTTGGATGGGAAATCATCAAATGACCTCTCCCGCTCTGGGCAGAGCGGAAGAGCGTGTCAGACTTTCATTGACTAAAACCCACCCGTGTTCCTTCACTTGCCTATGCAACGACCAGTGCCATGGTTTCTTTTTTAACCAACCCGCAACCCTGTGGACCAGTCCTCGTGGACCCCGTCAAGGTGTGCAACGCGCCGTCAACCCGACCCTGGTTCTTACCAGGAGGCTAGCTGCCTATCGCTCGCCGCCCGCAAGCCCGCGTCTACGGTGGTCGGGAGTCCGATGTTGCCTCCTGACCAGGGCGCTTCCTGCGGCGGTTTGAGGCGTAAGGGTAGTGGGATTTCCGCTCCCTCACGCGCTCCGCCTCCTCCTTTGCCAGCATCACTGCTTCACAGAAGGAGGTGAAAGCTTGCCATGCACTCTTGCTCCGGACTATGCCCCGGAACAGGGTCGGACGCCAGAGATCGCAGCCGATCGCCACCACGAGGACACGGCTGTGCTCCACCCAAGCCGGGCAGACCTCCACCATTTGCTCCACTGTGTCCTCAGGGCGATGCACACAGTGGTCACCCTGGCGTTTTCTCCCGCCTTATACGGAACAGGAACCTCCCGAAACAGCCGTGTCCGGTGAGGACCTACGTCAGTCGGAAGATGAGGACGCCGTGGCGCCTCTCTAGCTACTCCTCAAAGTGAGGACTTTGATGTTTGTGGCGTGCTCAGTGCTGGATTGCGACAATCACACTTTCCATGTCTCTGTCCGCTGTGCTGCAATAAAATTAAAAACGGAGTTATGCCTCCTCTCGTCACTCCCACATGTGGGCGAGGGATAGTGTTTCTCCACAATTTAATGGATGTTATTATACATATAAAAGTTTCTTTTTAATTACTCTGTCTATTAAAAGAAACCTCATCAAAATGTGTTTCGCAGTTTTAAAGATTTAATTATACAAAAGGACATAGGGAAAGAGAAAGTAACTTTGTTTTATAGTATGTAGTGAAGTGGTAAATGGCACAGCAATACAATATTAGAAATTTTGAAGGTGAAGTTTGCTTTGGGGCTTTTATTAAAAAAATTAAACCGGCAGAGAGTATTTATATTCCTTGCTTTAAATGAATGCATCAACATTCAACCGGTAAGACTTTTTTTAATATGCTGAGTAGTGCAGCAGTGTGTTTGTACCATTTTTAGCAAATGAACCGCTAACTTATATTTTGACTGAGTTGTTTTGTTATTCCATGTCAGTTGCGTTTTGTTATACCATGTCTTATATCACGTCACACGGAAACGACGGGAACAACGGGAATGGGATAAAAAGTATCCTATGTGATATGCCCTTCTCCCAGATCTTATCTACCTCCCTAACAATTTTGAGCCATACTGGTTAAGCGGTTCTTGAGTTATAAATAGAGTAACTAACACGACTTTCATTTATATACATAGACTACATTCAAATCGGACCAGCCCTTTAGGAGGAATTCAGTGACGTACACACGTACAGCAGATTTAGGAATATACCCATGGAAAGCATTGTCATCTACATTTGTAACAAAGATATCATGCCTCTCTCTACCCTAGAGCTCTTGTTTCAGTCTCTTTAAGTTGAATAAAAAATCTTAAATATTTATTTATTTCTATTTATTTTTTTCTCTTTTAGTTCATAAGTACAATTTAAGTTAAATAAAAAAAATTAACATATTTTTTTTATTTTTTCCCCTTTTAGTTCATAAGTACAATTTTCTTTTTAAGTAACTACAAAAATTACACTATAAACTTATCTAAAAACAAAAAAAAAACTCGTGATTGGCCGGGTTTGAACCGACGAACACCAGCCATTGCGAGTAGACCATACCTCTATCGACTACGCCACAGCCGCTATGTCAAGCCACGCGAAATTAGCGCCCATATTATGCGTGAAATATTGCGAAAGAGAAAACTCGAAAACATGCGCTTGCCCAGACATAAGACTGAGCTAGATCGATTTCTCCTCCCCGAAAACCCCCACATATTAAATTTCAGCGAAATCGTTAGGGCCGTTTCCAAGATCACATGCTTCTTCAAGCGATCAGCGCCATCTACCGGGCTGATTTGTGAATCTAAACGATCCAGGTCACCACTCAAACGCATACAGAAAAATTTATTAAAATCGGTCAAGCCGTTTAGGAGGAGTTCAATGACATACACACGTACAGCAGAATTATATATATAAAGATATAAAGTCTTTTTTCTGGAAAAGGTTACGCGATACCACGGGCTTCGTGAGGATCACAATGAAACTATAATTCCCAAAGTCTTTAGTTCTGACTTCAAAAATAAAACTCCGACTACCAGTTCGCAGTGCCGTGTTCTCATGGCGACGATCTCTGGCGTCTATCCCTGGGCTATTCGCCGCAGGAGAACCCCTGGATGTCGTGAGACAACAGCAAATTCGCGACCACCGTAAGCGCGGGCGTCTGGGCGGCGAGTAATGGATACTTGCCACCCGATAACCACGCCGTCAACTCGGAGCAGGCCCGGGTCTACGGCGCGTCTTGTTCCACGCGCGCCCCAAAAAGATGTTAGCCCGTCGCGTCTTGTCCACAAGAACCCCGGATGTCTGAATCGCGGGTTGTTTGAAATAAATATTGTGACCGTGGCATAGGCTTTTTTTTGTACAGGCAGATAAAGAAACATGGGTCGGTTTTAGTCCGTACAAGTCATAACATCGGCTGCCGGCAGAAGTTACCACCCACCAGACATGTCATGCCGCCAAGCGATTCGTCGTGTTCCGGCATGATGTCTGGTGAAGCCATACGGAGGACGGGTCTGAGCAGTTGTGTTGCGATATGTGCCGGGTATGATGCGCCAAATGTTGTGTCGAGAGTTTGGTCGTGGAGGATCTTCAGATCAATCTCCCTATGGCGCAGCATCGTTAGTCGTATTGTTGAGTTTAACATTGCATCATCTCGCTCAACTGCCGTCTTCCTTCCTATTCACTAAGTTTTTTTTTAGTGAATAGGCTAAATAAACTAGCGCGCCTTACCATCAACGATTGCATCACTGCTTACCATCAGGCGGGATTGCGGTCAAGCACTAGTTTATAATTATTTATAAAAAGTCTGAAAAGATACTAACACCTATTTACCAAACGTTTGTTCCTTTAGTTTATTACATTACACTGGCACAAAGTAAAAACTACACTCTTTTTTACGCTACGCTGTGGTAAACAATGTGCCTGACAGTTCCTAATTCCACACACGCCAACTTATCGCCTTGCGTTACTAATTTATTATGATAAAAAATACATTTTAGTTTAAAATTAAATAGGATAGATATATGTGTTTTTATGATACTTTTTCGTTGTTTCCCAATTACTAGCTTAATTTATGTAACATTCTTGATAACGTTAGTGTGTTCACAATTTTTATGAGTATCATAAATTCCCTACACATATTTCAAAACAAAAAAACTCTTTTAAACCGTGTCCGCATTTTTCGTTTCATGACCTAACCGCGAAAAAATAACTTTTTTTTGTAAAATTATTGCCCGTTACAACATTACCAGTATTTCTGTCGGAATTTCAACAGCGGCGTGTATTTTTGTGTACATTCGTGAGTGAGCCGTTTAAATATTTCGTGATATTCATAAACAGTCAGTTATAATGGCCAAAATATTTTAAACTGATTCATGAAAAGGGAAATTTGTAGTCGGGAATTACGTTTATTTTTACGCATTAAAACATATAATACCTTTTTTGTGGATGGGGAAAAAGCAAATGACCTCTACAAAGACCTCTGCCAAGCCGATTGGCATGTCAGACTTTTGTTTGGCTAAAACATACCCGTGTTCCTTCACTTGCCTTGCGGTAGGGCTACGGTATCTTACGCTGGCAGAGTGTGCCGCTTGGGAGGAGCTGCGCCGTGTCCTCATCTCTGAAGTAGGCAGTGACTTGTCGCTGCCGGCCATAATCAAGTGGATGGTCGGCAGCGAAGAGTCCTGGGATGCGGTGGTTTCCTTCTGCGAGACAGTTGTCTCGCAGAAGGAGGCTGCGGAAAGGGAGAGGGAGATCTCGTCCTCTAACCCGACCCGCAGCAGGCGTACCGGGCGTCGTGGGAGGGTGGATAACGCCCTCTTCCAGCCCCCGTAAATGGGCCCAGGGGCGATAGACTCGGGGACATCTGTCGCCCCCCAAACATCAGGGCCCGCCCCAGGGCGGCGGAAATCCAAGAGGATCTTCCACCCGGAAAAAAAAGAGCTACGGTATCTCTTCTTTAAAACAAGTTGCAGTCCCGGCAGGACATATGTATGATACCTAGACGTTGTTTGAAAGTGTTATAGATTGAAGTGTCCTTAAGGTTACTCTCTTAGAGTGTTCTCGCTGTGTTCTACGTGATTACCTAAATAACTGAAGTAGTTGTCAATTTTTTAAATGGGTCTTTTGTGCCAATACTTATAGATTTGTATAGTGTCATGATAACTATGGAAAATGTTCAATTAATAAAATCATCTATACTAATATATAAAGCTGTAGAGTTTATTTGTTTGTTTGAACGCGCTAATCTCAGGAACTACTGGACCGATTTGAAAAATTCTGTTTGCGTTGGATAGCCCAATTATCCAAATCCAGGAAGGCTTTAGGCTATATAACATCACGGTACGACTAATAGGAGCGGAGCATAACTAAACCACGCGAACGAAGTCGCTGGCGGCCGCTAGTATAAAATATTTACCAAATTCAGACACTTTGTTATATCCAATAATGGGGATGAAATCATTATGCAAGCGAAATGGCAGCTGTCAAACGCCCCATTTCGCGCCAAAAGCTGACAGCAACGGAACGTCGCCATTCAGCCTATTTAATTTGTTCACGGTCGGACACCCATACAGAATATGAACTTCGCAAGTTCCTATTGTTGAGCCTCAATGGAGCTATGTAATTTGCATAAGCAAAGTTGAAATTAAAGGAACAATACCCTGCATTATTCGGATGTAAAGTGCTAGTACAAGTCATGCTGGCATATAATGCCTTATTGCACGTAATTCGTGCTTTGTTTTATTCTAATAGCCTTATAACATTCGAACAATGGACAATTATGAAAGTTTTACCTCCAAATTATATGGCTGCACGCGATTATTTGTATAAATATTTGATCGAGCTATTTGGTATTAATTTGAATTGTTTGGCTTTGATTATATCGAGTTGGGTGGTTATCAGTGTTATTAGCATTCATTATTAAATGCAACTTTAAGCCTATGGTTATTTTGTTGGGTAATTCAAACGACTCAATATATAAAAGCAGAAGTTTTCTCATTCATTTTTATTATACATATATCCTTTTCCACGCTTACATATTTAGTCCAAGAGAACATTATAATATGCATTTCCAGACAAAAGTAATCAAGAAACTATTTCACTAATTATTTCTTCATATCTTTCGGCAAGCCGTCTGTTTGTTCAGGACAATGAGAAGCGTCGCATTCTTGTCACGACGTTCTACGTTATGCATTTGTTTGTGTCAACAGCACAGTGGCGAAGGGATTTATAAGAGTCGTCGGTGAAATAGATTCTTGCTAAAATAGTGTAACTTCGGTTTGTAAGAACATAATTTTACTTAGCAATGACTTTTTAGTGAATAATTTCTCTTAGAAATCTTCAGATAAGGATAAGGCTCTATGTCCCACATAATACCTCGTTCTATTTCTTGCTACTATAAAAAACGTACCAGAAGAATAAAATTGTATGCATGAATATGAATATTTGCACTGATTTCGTCGTGCCTCGGAGCCGTTGGTCCCGGTTGCCATTCGAATATCTAATGGCAGTCATTACAGGTTGTTGGATTCCTCAAAAGTCCAACAATTGGTCTAGAAGCAATACTTCAATATCGCCTTCGAGTTGTGGAGGTCAGACGGCAGTCGCTTCACAGAAAATATCGAAGTTTAGCCAAAATCAGCAGTTAGACTGGTAAAGCGGACCCCAGACTCCAAAGCTGAAAAAGCTTCGGATGAGACTGGGATTAACGCTGAGATGATGATGATGATAAAAAACGTAACAGAATGGGTATACTAAGGGCATGGCTTCATTGAATGATCAGACGGTATTTCAAAGGGATTTACTATTTTGGTCTGTCTATGTTCGGCAGTTAGGAAAAATTTTAATACATTAAACAGAACTCTTTTTATCATTATGACCTACCTAGCCTTTAACCAAATATGCTAGGGTCAGCTTCCAGTCTAACCGGATTCAGCTGAATATCAGTATTTTACATCGAGCGACTGTTTATCTGTCCTTCAGGTAAGGCAGGTGGTCAGACTTTCTTACTTCTGACGACCCGTAACGACTGTCCAAGATCTATAACTCACAGCCGGGTCACCCATCCAGAGACCAACCGCGGCAAGCGTGACTTAACCTGATCAATCGAGCCGCCAAATTTATTCAGAAATTTAGAGTTGATTATGAAATAGACGTTAAAGTCACAAGAAAGTCAAAGCATTCATTTTAACTGGATTATTTATCATAACTTTTAAATAGCCTACGATTAGGACGAAGCGTTTCGCCTCCTCTTTCATACCGCGTACATCGAGGGACTGGAACAATTTGCCAGCGGGGGTGTTTCCGTAGGACTACAATTTGAGTGTCTTGAAGGCTAGAGTGAATAGGCTCTTAATAAACTAGTGCGCTTTACCATCATCGATTGCGTCACTACTTACCATCAGGCGGGATTGCGGTCAAGCGCTAGTTTAT
The DNA here is from genome assembly GCA_017933935.1 of Sesamia nonagrioides. Taxonomy (NCBI): domain Eukaryota; kingdom Metazoa; phylum Arthropoda; class Insecta; order Lepidoptera; family Noctuidae; genus Sesamia; species Sesamia nonagrioides. Next base: position 39,103 of record JADWQK010001619.1, read on the forward strand.
AATTTATATTAAAAAAAAAAATAGCCAATCAGTCAGCAAATGCACAAAGTTACTTACTGTAATTAATGCACTTAGTAGTTAAAAGGGAGCACAGTGAAACACAACCGTTCGGTGCAGCATCTAATACGGAGAGAGAGGCTACAATTGTTTACATACCAACATACTAAATATAAAATAAATAACTTAGCTACCCAACTTACATTACACTTACTTTATTTAAGTACACAGTTACACACGCCTACACATCAAGTTATAAATTTCTAGGTTTAGCTGACCTCGCATCGTATTGGTTTTTCGTCGAATCCGCAGTCAGATTATACTGGTATTATCTTGATGTCGTGTATGCCAAACTAAAACTATAAATTCTCAGATTGAATATCAGTGAGCAAATATTAAAGTGTAATACATTATTGGCACAATACTGAGTGGCACTTAACTTAAATAAACTTGAACTACAAACGTCTAGAAGCACTTATAGCAAGTGCACTCTTACTTGGTTAAGTTACTTCTTATGGTCACATGTTTACTTCAAACAAACATTCTGAGGTCATAGTCCGTAGAGATGGCAACGCTAGTGTTATGTTTGGGATGATTCAAGTTGCTAATAGAAACTTTTTACAGTCAGTATCGAAGTAATTAATTTGAAGTGCGTCCTACCTCGAACAACGGATACCTTTATGTTTTACGTCATTGGTAACGTGACTCTGCACCCAAACTGATTGACTCATTATCAATCATAACCTGAATGATTTAAAAGGATAGGATATCCATTGCTTCATTTGTTCGGAAAACAATGTGAATAACACAATAGATATTTTTGAAATGTCAAAATGAAATTTATTGTTATTGTTTTGCAATTATCCATTTGAATTTTAAGTAGTTACATAACCGCTTGAGTTACTTTGACATCTGAACGGCCCTTTCTCACCGTGCCGCTGTTAACATGCAATCAATGCCTTTTTTTTGTTTGGATGGGAAATCATCAAATGACTTCTCCCGCTCTGTGCGGAGCGGAAGGCCGTGTCAGACTTTTACTGACTAAAACCCACCCGTGTTTCTTCACTTGCCTGCGCGATGGCCAGGGCCACGGTTTCTTTTTTAATTTTAACCAACCCGCAACCCTGATTTTTGCAATTATCCATTTGAATTTTATGTAGTTACATAACCGCTTGAGTTACTTTGATATCTGAACGGCCCTTTCTCACCATGCCGCTGTTAACATGCAATCAATGCCTTTTTTTTTGTTTGGATGGGAAATCATCAAATGACTTCTCCGCTCTGTGCGGAGCCGAAGGCCGTGTCGAACTTTACTGACTAAAACCCACCGTGTTCTTCACTTGCCTGCGCAATGGCCAGGGGCCACGGTTTCTTTTTTTACCAACCCGCAACCCTGATTTTTGCAATTATCCATTTGAATTTTATGTAGTTACATAACCGCTTGAGTTACTTTGATATCTGAACGGCCCTTTCTCACCGTGCCGCTGTTAACATGCAATCAATGCCTTTTTTTTGTTTGGATGGGAAATCATCAAATGACTTCTCCCGCTCTGTGCGGAGCCGAAGGCCGTGTCAGACTTTTACTGACTAAAACCCACCCGTGTTTCTTCACTTGCCTGCGCAATGGCCAGGGCCACGGTTTCTTTTTTAACCAACCCGCAACCCTGACCCAGGAGGCAACGGTCTTCGTGGACCCCGTCACAATATGCTGACATCTCTGTGAGGCGCGGGTCACGGTCACGGAGATGAATAAATGCTGCGGTGGATGTGTGGAGTTACGCGGAAAGACCGTATTAGAAACTCCCGCATCCGTGGCAGTCTCCGTGTCCGTGATACAGCAGCCAAACTGCAAGAGAGTCGCCTGCGCTGGTACGGTCACGTCTTACGTAAACCGGCAGGTTACGTGGATAACAAATGTTTTGCCATGGCGCCTCCGCCGGGCCTGAACAAGCGTTGGCGTTGTGAGAGATGACATGCGTGCCAACAATCTCACACCACGGGATGCCAGTGATCGTGCGAATTGGAGGCGTATCAGTAGGAAAGCGGACCCCGGGCTCCAACGCGAAAGCCGCGGATGCGACCGGGATTATACGCTGAGATGATGATGATGATGATGATGATCTCTGTGAGGCGCGCGTGAAACACGACGCGCCGTCGACTCGGGCCTGGTCCTTACCGGGCGACGAGCTGCCCACTGCTCACCTCACTGATTGTGATGCCTCAGTATAAAATGTATCAAGGTCCTAAAAAAAAATGCTCCACACTAGTAAGTACTCCTGTATCGTGGGTGCGTTAAATACTTAAACACCGTGACCCGGTACACCTTGGACTTGTAGGTCATACGAATATTTGTTCTGTGTGGGAATCGAGCTCGCGACACGCAGCGCAGCCAGTCGATCATTCAGTCATTGCGCCAAACAAGTCTTCAATATAATATTGTAGCTAAAATAAGCTGTGTCATCTTTATTTGGAATCTTATTCGCTATAGAGGTTGAATATGATAAATGATAAAGGGTTGAGTTAGAGTATGATGAAGGATAAGTTGGGTAAATTTTGGAAGTACATAGTAGGTAGGTACTCTAAACTTTCTTACAAGTTGCCGACGAGATGCTCCAAGTCATGTGGTCTACCCACATGACTTGTACGTTAATAAATAAAAAAACTGGCCAAGAGGGGTTCGGGCCGCGCTCTGTGTAGGCTTCCGTGGTTTCCCGTCCCTGACAATAAGTGTCCTCATTTAGAGTAAAAAAAATGGGCTATTTGCTACAGTGAGTAGATATCCTAAGTACGGAATTCTAATAAATGGGTCTCTTATTAGAATTTCGTAGTTAGTATATCAACTTTTTCTCGGTGGTAGGCCATAACACCCGCTGCCGGCAGAAGTTACCACCCATTAGACAAAGTCTTGCCGCCAAGCGATTCGTCGTGTTCCGGCATAATGTCTGGTGAAGCCGTACGGAGGACGGGTCTGAGCAGTTGTGTTGTGATGTGTGCCGGGTACGATTCGCCAAATGTTGTTGTGTTGGGAGTTTGGTCGTGGAGGGTCTCCAGATCAATCTCTTTCTGGCGCAGCATCTTTGGTCGTTTTGGTCTTGGGTTTAACATTGCATCACCTCGGTCAACTGCCGTCATCCTTCCTATTCCTAAGTTTTTTAAGTGAATAGGCTTAATAAACTAGTGCGCTTTACCATCAAGGATTGCATCACTGCTTACCATCGGGCGGGATTGCGGTCTGCGATATCCATTCTCTTCCTATTAATAAAAAATAAAATCCTTTTCACATCCGAATAAATCTAGCAACAACAAAAACAGTACGTATCCTAAAAATATAGCAAATGGAAGGATGACAAAAGGAAACCGCCTCTTATCACTTCAAAGAAACTTGATAAACCTATCTTCCCAAACAAACAGAATTATGTACACACACATTGTTTGTTCTACCGTGTAAGGAAAAACGAGATGAATCAGAGCAGGCTTCAGAGGATCGCGGTAAACAATACCTGAAGATGTCGCTATGTGGGTTAAGTGTGGTCGGATAAGGTTGCGCACGTTGTACTTACCAATAAAAGAGATATGTTGTGGATTTAACATAATTTAAATATAGTCAGTATTTCTCGGTGGTAGGCCATAACATCGGCTGCCGGCAGAAGTTACCACCCATCAGACAAAGTCTTGCCGCCAAGCGATTCGTCGTGTTCTGGCATGATGCCTGGTGAAGCCGGACGGGTCTGAGCAGTTGTGTTGCGATGTGAGCCGGGTACGATGCGTCAAATTTTGTTGTGCCGGGAGTTTGGTCGTGAAGGTTCTACACATTGATCTCCTTCTGACGCAGCATCGTTGGTCGTGTTATTGGGTTTAACATTGCACCACCTCTCTCAATTGCCGTCTTCGTTCCTATTCACTCATTTTTTTTTTTTATGAAAAGGTTAATAAAGAAAAGTAGATGTGTACAGCGGGCGCACGTCCTCTCATTCCAAGTGCACCTCTCAAATGTTCGAGGTCTGCACTCCAATCTCATTGCAGTACATCACCATCTTGAGACTGAAAAGCCACACCTACTTTTCTTGACGGAGACCCAGATCAGATGTCCGACTGACGCGGCGTACCTCGGCTACCCGGGATACTCTTTGGAGCATCATTTCCTGCAGCGTGCCGGGTCTGTGTGTATGTCCGCAATGACATCTGTTGCCGGCGCCTCCGTCACCTCGAAGACCCTCACTTCTCGTCCCTATGGCTGTTGGTTGACACTGGTGTGGACAAAATTGTTTACACCTGTGTCTACCGATCGCACAGCGGTGATCAGGAGACAACTCGTTTATTTGACCACCTCAGTGAGGCTGCTGCCAATGCGCTGCATCGGCACCCTGACGCTCAGTTCGTCGCTCTGGGGGACTTCAACGCCTGCCACCAGGACTGGCTCTTCCCCTACCAGAGGACCGACCACGCTGGGAGAGAAGCGCGAAACTTCGCGCTTTCTATGGGCCTTTCCCAGCTGGTAGAGCAAGCGACTAGGGTGCCTGATGTAGTTGGGCATACTGCCAACTGTTTGGACCTTCTGCTGACCACTGATCCGGACAGATGTGTTGTAACGGTTTCCTCACCGTTGGGAACTTCAGACCACTATCTGGTGAAGTCTGTGACGTCCTTCTCCCCACCAGATCACGACTCTCGTGGTGAACGGCGAATGTGGCGATACAGGTCAGCGGATTGGGATGAGATGCGCCACTTCTTTGCGTCTTATCCTTGGGAGCAGGTCTGCTTCTCTTCTGACAATCCTTCGAGCTGTGCGGACGCTATAACCGATGTGGTGCGTCAAGCTATGGAGTATTTTATCCCATTCAATGACGTGCCCGTCGGTGGCTCAGCTCGCCCATGGTTCAATGCCGATTGTGTCCAAGCTGAACAGCGAAAGCACACGGCATTTCTCGCCTGGGTTGACGCTCGTGACCGCGGAGCTCCGGATCTAAACTCAAAGAAGAGAGCCTTTAACCGTGCTGCCAAGTCCTACAAGAAGGCGCTCAAGAAGGCTCGCTTCGACCGCATTACCCATATTGGCAACAAGTTATCTGCGCAGCCATCCGGTAGCAGATCTTTTTGGTCCCTTGCCAAATCGGTTGAGGCGAACTTCTGTCGGCCCTCACTGCCTCCGCTGGTTAGGCCTGATGGAACGCTGGCTCATACGGCGAGAGAGAAAGCAGGTCTCTTTGCATCTCTCTTTGCCCATAATTCGCGTCTTGATACTGGCAGTGCTACTCCACCTAATTTACCTCATTGCGGGGCTTCAATGCCTGAGGTTCGCATTAGAAACAAGGAGGTTCTGAGAGTACTGTGTCGTCTGGACGTGAATAAGGCTAGTGGTCCGGATGGTATACCAGCGATTGTTCTTAAAGCATGTGCGCGCGAGTTGTCTCCTGTATTGACGCGCTTGTATCGCCTCTCATTTAGGACTGGTATAGTGCCCAAGTCCTGGAAGCTTGCTAACGTGCAGCCTGTGCCCAAGAAGGGTAGTCGTGCCGATCCCGCCAACTATCGGCCGATTTCGATCACCTCCATACTTTGCAAAATTATGGAGCGTGTATTGAACTCGCGCCTCATGGCATACCTGGAAGGTAACGATCTCCTCAGTGACCGACAGTACGGGTTTCGCCGCAATCGGTCAACTGGGGACCTACTAGTGTATGCCACTCACTTGTGGGGCGAGGCCCTCGAGAAGAATGGGGAAGCGATTGCTGTCTCCCTTGATGTCTCGAAGGCCTTCGACCGGGTTTGGCACGCTGGCCTTTTGAGTAAGCATCCAGCGTACGGCATTTCCCCTAACCTGACTGGCTGGGTAAAAGACTTCCTGACTGAACGGTCCCTCCGAGTTGTTGTCGACGGATGCTCTTCTGAGCCCATGTCAACTAATGCCGGTGTTCCTCAGGGGTCTGTGCTCTCTGCAACTCTGTTTCTGCTGCACATTAACGATCTGCTGATGCCCGGTATCTATGGGTATGCAGATGACAGCACAGTTGTAGAGAGATACCTGCCGGATGCTCGGGCTAGTAGGGAATCAATCCGGTCCGAAAGAGAGGCCATGGTTGAGCGAACGAGTGTTGCACTGCAGGCAGTCTCCGAATGGGGCAATGCCAATCTTGTAGCATTCAATGCCGCCAAAACACAGGCGTGTCTTTTCACCGCCAAAAGGAGCCCGTTCACCTTGGCCCTACTTTTCGGAATGTGTCCTTGGAGTGTTCCGACCGCCTTCAGCTTTTGGGAGTTGAGATTTCCTCGAACCTTAACTTTGGGCGGTTCATTGAGTCCAAGGCCAGGGTGGCTGCCAGGAAACTTGGCGTTATCGCAAAGGTCCGGCAGTACTTCACACCTGGGCAGCTTCTAATGTTATACAAAGCACAGGTCCGTTCGTGTGTGGAGTACTGCAGCCACATTTGGGCTGGTGCTGCCAAGTGTCACCTGGCCACTTTGGATTCAGTGGAGAGACGTGCAAAGAGGCTGATTGGTGACCCTGATCTAACTCGAGTTGGTCTCCAAAGCCTAGAGCACAGGCGTAGAGTAGCCAGCCTTTCGGTGTTCTATAGGATGCATTTCGGGGAGTGTGCGAGGGAATTGCATGATTTAATTCCCCCATCTCCGTTCCACCAGCGGACGACCCGTCGTACGGCTGGTTTCCACCCTTACGTTGTTAACACCATTACGATCCGGACGAAGCGCTTCGCCTCCTCCTTTATACCGCGTACATCGAGGGACTGGAACAATTTGCCCGCGGCGGTGTTTCCGTCGGACTACAATTTGAGTGTCTTCAAGGCTAGAGTGAATAGGCTCTTAATAAACTAGTGCGCTTTACCATCAACGATTGCGTCACTGCTTACCATCAGGCAGGATTGCGGTCAAGCGCTGGTTTATAATTTTAAAAAAAAAAAAAAGCGTAATGTTATATAGCCTAAAGCCTTCCTGGATTAATGGGATATCTAACGCACAAAAATTTTTCAAATCGGACCAGTAGTTCCTGAGATTAGCGCGTTCAAACAAACAAACTCGTCAGCTTTTATTGTATATTAGTATAGATAAAACTTGCGAGCTTTACCATCAACGATTGCATAACTGCTTACCATAAGGCGGGATTGCCGTCAAGCACTAATTAATAACGCGTAAAAAGATCGAACCTTTTTGAAGGCTTGATGTGCCTTTCTAATCTACTTGATTGTGACTATTTTGTAAATTCTACTTTTTTCAGTGTTCAAGTATGATATTTTTTTTTTTTAATAATTATAAACTAGCGCTTGACTGCAATCCCGCCTGATGGTAAGCAGTGATGCAATCCTTGATGGTAAAGCGCGCTAGTTTATTAAGCCTATTCACTTAAAAAAAACTTATTGAATAGGAAGGAAGACGGCAGTTGAGCGAGGTGGTGCAACTTTAAACCCAACAACACGACCAACGATGCTGCGCCAGAGGGAGATAGATGTGGAGACCCTCCACGACCAAACTCCCGACATAACAACATTTGACGCATCGTACCCGGCACACATCGCAACACAACTGCTCAGACCCGTCCTCCGTACGGCTTCACCAGACATCATGCCGGAACACGACGAATCGCTTGGCGGCAAGGATTTGTCTGGTGGGTGGTAACTTCTGCCGGCAGCCGATGTTATGGCCTACCACCGAGAGAAACAACATAAAGTACATAAAGTAAGTAAGTTACATAAAGTTTTAGGAAAACTACAAGCAACAAATGTCTTATTAAAATATAATTCAACAAGCAATGTGATGTAGCTAGAGTAATTGTTGCCAGCAAAGAAATATTATCCGCAATCTTCCTCATAGCGTAGCTAAAATACAGTCGTGAACCTTAATATTTATAGTTTGATTTACCCTTTTACCTTACTTTATAACCTTTAATATGCGGAAAATACAACCCCACCATGATTCTTATTTAATTCCCCCATATTTTACACCTAATAGTGCGAGGACAGTAATTTTGTCAAAAACAATTGAAACAATAAATTCAATACAGTTGGGGAAAGTTTCCACAAAGTCTTATGTCTAATAAAGATATCCTCTGAATGGAGACCTCTTTTAACGTACCACAAACCGTCTATGGGATTTTTTCCGAAGGCCTTTTTTTCGTCTGTTTTTATTTGAACTTAGAATCGAACTGTTTTGTGATCAGTAGTCGATAGATTAAGTGTACTGTTACGGAGCGGGTCGGAAGATGGTTTTTAAAAAAAACTATTTAATTAGCTAAAAGAAAGATATATTCAATTATCAAACACGTATTACAAGTTACTATGCCCGACGGAAGTCCAATCCAAACTGATGGGAAAAACGGTTAGAATCGCTTACGAGAATAACAACGGTTTCCTATTGCATTCACGTAAATGCAATGGGAAACTAAGCACTTTTAATTTATATTCTACGTAATAGTTAATCCGATATAACAACCCCCCCGTTAAGATCGATCATCACATCTGAAAGTGATGAGAGATGTAAGGGTTAATCTATGCTAAGTCTTGGATGCTAAATTGGATTTACGTCGAAGCATTACAACATATTATGAAAGTGAAAACAAAAGAAACACAGTTATAATAAAAATAAAACATCGAGATAACGACTACTTTTAAGATTTATCTAAGATAGGAAGACATGGAAATAACTAGTAGGAAACAAAGAGAATAGTTACTCTAAAATTATAATTATTACAATTGATTTATCATAATTCAAGTTTTGATTCAAGATTATTAAAATTAAAATTAACAATAAAAATTGCTTATACAATATTTATTTATGTTTATCTTTTAACATAATAATTAATAATAGTATTACAATTAATTATCGTGAGTTTTGCTAAACAGGATGTTTCTTTTAATAGGGGTTGGCGTCACCCTTATGTCTTCTACAGACTCTGATTCATCCTTATTGATTGTTGCTACCTTATCGCCATGAAATATGGTTTGAGAAACGGGTACTGAATTATGTTTGGTATTATGGCATTGATTAAATATTTGAATGCAGCATGGAGCATTAGTTGAACAAAAGACTTACGGCTCTTGTATATAATATATAACAAAGTTAAAACAGAGACACACAGGCTAAAGGACAAATAGTGAGTGCTATAAGTTTGAAAATGAGATGGGTTTTCTATCTTACTAATCTCTTCCTCAAAAGAATCTAAGTGGATGCTGGCTTGTAGTAGAGAATCAAGGTTATCTAAGTTATTTAATCTTGAGAAAGGTAATCGCTGTAAGGTTTTATTCAACTTAGATCGCTCACAACAATCATCTTGTAAGATGTTGAAGTTTGATATTTTATTAGTTATATTTCCGATGAATGTTTCGCCTACAGCGGCGAATTGCAACGTCTTATAAAAAGCCTTGCAGCTCCTGGGCAAGGTCAAGACACCAGTACCAAACAAAATAACGTCAGAGTTTGTGTCTTTATCATTACAAGTTACATGACACTTGCCAGGTTCAGATTGTACAAAAATCCAGCGGTTTAAAGTTAACTTATGAAATAGATCGATTGAGCCATGAATAAGTTTTGTTACACATATATCAGGAAGTTTGCTAATTACGTCACTTAAGAGAGTCGTTTCACACGTAGGGCTGGTAATCGCTGAAAACACATTAGTTAATACGCACACATAACACTTATCACTTATTATTTTGCACTTGTCTATGTCTATTATGAGTGAATAAAACATTCGGTCGGCTGTAATCGCTACATATGAGCTAGTTGGCTCGATAAGAACGTAGGTATCGGGTTTCGACATATCGTAAGGAACAGGTAGTGGAATTATCCTATATAGGTCATAGGCTTGTGGTAATATTAGAGGGATCTTAACGACAATAATAACTCTATTTAAATGGAAAAAACACGCAAGTTGTGAAATATCGATTAGGGCGTGTATATTCTGTAACGTTAAAGGTACAGGAAGTTCATAATGATTAGGAAGATTATTCCTATGCTTATCTAATTCACTATACAACTGATGCGGACTGAGTACAGTAGGATGCAAAACGTTGAGTTTCGCGGAAAGGATTGCATTATTAATATCTTCAATATCGAAAGACAAAGTCATTATGATGGACTCTAATGAATGTAATAAAGAACTTAATTCAGATTTAATTTCTAATTTATCGTTACTATTTATAACCATTTCTAATATTTTATAGATTGTTTCCATATTCCGTAATATGATTTTCGGTTTCATTCACCTTAGATTATAGTGTTATTGAAGTATGATATGGAAGAGAATTTGCTTACGTTAAGAATATGACGATTTTTTAAAGCGGATAACGAATTAATACAGTCGGACTGTATTTTAGAAGAAGTTAGTGAGTTACAAAATACGTTAAGTTTTTCAAATAAAAATTCGACCTTATCTAGGTTAGGTTGTACATGACTTATATCTACGTATGCTATAACATTCCAATCATTATTAGTAAACTTAATATCTAAGAGCTTATCAAAGTAGAGGCCGGGACTGCTGACGATAGAAGAAACATATTCGCATATGATCAATGAACGATGAAGCGCTCGTGTATCATTCATTACGTCGCTAATTTTATACTTGTGACTGTTACGTCACCGGCCGGCTTGATTTCATCGTAATGGTGACATACATGTTTACGATTAATTAGTAGTGTAACGGAATGGTTGCCATTCAACTTTATTATTTTGTATGGGCCTTTCCATACTGGAGATAGCGCCTTATTCTGCTTATGGTGACAACGGACATATACCATTTCTCCTGTTTTGTAGGATAATGGCTTCGTGCGGGAATCATAATAAGTTTTTGATTTCTCTTTAGAGGATTGAATATTTTGGAGAGCTTTCTGACGACTATAGTATAGTCGGTGATTAAGGGCCCGGATGTAATCCGTATAGGTATTAGTATCGAGAGTATCGATACTTGAAGGTAAGTAGGGTTTGAACCCGAAAAGTAATTCCAGGGGTGAGTAACCTGTGGTGCTATGTATATTTGAATTATATGCTATCATAGCACTGGGAATATAGAGGTCCCAAGTGTGTTGATTCTCACCTATATATGATCTGAGATACTCTTTTAGAGTAGAATGGCTGCGTTCAAGGGCACCGCATGTCTGAGGGTGGTAAGGAGATGCGAACACGTGTTTAATGTTAAACAGCTTCTCAAGTTGTTTGAAGACATCAGAGCAGAAGTTGGTGCCTTGATCGGATATTATTAGTTTAGGAATTCCCATATGAGATATGAATAGGACTAAAGATTTCGCTGTTTCTTCGGCAGAACAGGATTGCATAGGATAGGCCTGAGAAAATTTAGTTAAGTCATCTTGAAGAGTAAGCAAGAACTTATACATATTTGTATTCATGTGTTTCAGGGAGTGGACCGACTAAATCAAGATAGAGTTTTTCATTAGGCCGAGATGCCGTTGACGTGATAATCATAGGGGCCTTATTTGTTTGTCTTAGTGGTTTATTTATTTGGCAAGAGCGGCAATTTTTCACATAATCCTCGATATCTTGCCTCATGTTTTTCCACCAGAATTGAGTTTTGATTCTTTCAAACATGCGTGATATACCTGGGTGACCAGCTAGAGGAGAATCATGATTATCTCTAAGAATGCGTTTGACCTCGTCAGGGGTCGGATATCGGATAGAGTTACGGTAGATGTTGACTTTAATGTTCGTGTTGTGAAATAGAAATGATAAAATATTATAAATTTTTGTGTAAGATAATTTTGTGTAAGGATCTGTAAAGTCTGATATCGCGAATTCTTTTTCTTCTATGTACCAATACTTTATCATGTCTCTATAATCACGAAGGAGGTTAAATACGTCCTTATAAGTAATTTCGTCATAATGATTTATTTTTAGAAATAAATGAGTGAATAAATGGTCATTATTAGAGGTAGAATAGTAAGTGTTTAATTCGCGTTCTACGTCGCAAATATTAGGTTCGCTAGTGGAGGCATTCATAATATCCTTGCAATAAGGGACAGATTCGTCTAAGTCAATGGATGTCGGATAGGCAATAAGTTTACACTTTGCTCTCATTAACGACTCGTTGTGTTCTTGAATGATGGTGTCGAATGACACATCGGATTGTTTTATAATTTTAAGAAACTGCTCGTAAGTTTCTGATATGGATGCTGAATTATGTGAGTCTTCTTCGTTATTAGATGTTTCTGCGGGTTGCAGATAATCGAGTTAGAACCTTCATTATCCTGTAATACATTTACAGGGAACCGAGATAAAGCGTCGGCGTTTGCGTTTAATTTACCTTTCTTATAAACGATTTCATAGTCGTACTCCTCAAGTTTCAAACGCCATCTAATGAGTCTAGATCCTGGGTCCTTGACATTGAAAAGCCATACCAGAGGTTTGTGGTCTGTAATTATTTTGAATTTACGACCAAACAAGTAAGGGCGAAATGTTTTTACGCCGAATAAAATCGCTAGGAGCTCTTTTTCAATAGTTGAATAGTTGCCCTCGGCTTTATTTAGGGTACGCGATGCATATGAGACGGGTTTGTCAGAACCGATTGCGCCTTGAGAGAGTACGGCTCCTATCGCATAATTGGAAGCATCGGTTGTTAAAAGGAATGGTTGTGTAAAATCAGGATATTGAAGCAGAGGCGCTGAGGTTAGTTTATCCTTGAGGGTGGTGAATGCTTGTTCTTGACTATTCGACCATTGAAACATAGCATCCTTTTTCAGAAGGGCAGTCAGTGGTTTAGTGATTTGGGAGAAGTTATTAATAAAACGACGATAGTAGCCGACTAGCCCTAGAAATGATTTTATATCCTTCGGATTCTTGGGAGTAGGGAATTGAGAGACGGCCTTGACCTTCTCGGGATTTGGACAGACACCTTTATCTGTGATTATATGACCAAGGTAAGCGACCTCGCGTCGCAAGAACTCGCATTTGTCTGGTTGAAGTTTTAAATTAAATTTTCGGATGCGGTCGAAGATTAACCTGATTTTTTCCATATGAGATAACAAGTTACTACTGTAGATTATGATGTCATCAAGATACACATATGCGTGGAGGCCTTGGAGACCAGAAAGGACAGTGTTCATCAACTTCTGGAAGGTTGATGGAGCATTTTTAAGACCAAAAGGCATCCGCAGGAATTCGTAGTGCCCTGCAGTGCTAGAATTTGTGTTTATTGAGAACCCCGTTTTGTGTGCATCTAGGGGATTGAGTTTGGTCTGATGGAAGCCACTTGACAGGTCTAATGTGCTAAAATATTTTGAGTGACCTAACTGATCTAAGATATCAGTGATAAGCGGCAAAGGATAACTCTCAGAGACAGTGACGTCATTCAGACGGCGGTAGTCTATTACTACACGCCATTTCTTTTTCCCAGAAGCGTCCATCTTCTTAGGGACTACCCAAACGGGGGCGCTCCAAGGTGATGTTGACGGACGTATAATATTTTGATCAAGCATCTTGCGAATTTGTGAGTCCACTTCTTCCTTGTGGCACTCAGGGAAACGGTAAGATTTTACGTGAATAGGGGGCGCATCACCCGAATCTATAGTATGCTCGATCGCGTTTGTGAATGATAAAGGTTCACCTTCTAAGTGAAAAATATCTGTGTACTCAGAACAACATTCTAGCAAAGCTTCTTTTTCTTCAGAGTTTAGATGAGAACAGCGTATGAGATTTAATACCCTTTGCGGTCTGTCAGATTCAGAATAGGATAAAGCGTTCACGGATTCTTTTGAATCTGAGGTAATATTTCGTTCAAGAGGTGTTAACTGGACCTTAAAGTTTTGAACTTGGACATCAGAATCAGTAGTATTTAAGACGGTTACGTTAATTCTTTTATTAGGTTTTATAGTAACAAGACAATTTGCGAAATAAATACCTTCGCCTATAGAGTGATCTAATAATAGACCTTCATTGTTATCATAATGTTCACGCGAGTAATTAGATACTGCGCATTCGATGACCGCTTCGGAGCGAGCGGGGATGACGTAAGTCGGTTGAATATAGTTAATGTCCAGACTCTGTCCGCATATATGAACCGATTGTGAGTTATAGTCTATATTGGCTTTGAAATGATTTAAAAAGTCGCTACCCATGATACCATCATACTCTAAATTAATATTATCGTCAACTACGTGAAATTTATACTCGTGGCAATTATTTTCCGAAGTAAAGTCTAATTGACATGTACCTAAAGTTTCTGAATAAGTGCCAATGTTATTAAAGCCTTTTATCTTAACTATTTCGCGAGATAATTCAGGCGCTTTGGTTAAACTTGACAGTTTGATCAAACTAATACTCGCTCCCGTATCAATAAGAAGACACAACGGATGAACAGAAAGCGAAGTAGTTATATATATGTGAGGCAGTGACACTTTCTTCGAGTATGAAGATATCTCATAAACAGGGATTTCAAGATTAGTTTTAATTTCCTCTTTAGGCTGCGGCACAGCGGATTCATTGTGAGAGGGAAGATTTGGACTCAGCGATACAGCGGCTCTATTAGAAGCGCGTTGAGGTAAAATAGTATTTTGACTCGACGGAACAGCGTTTATCTGTGGAGTGTGGCGAGATGAGACAGAGGTTTGACTCAGCGAAACAGGGACTCCCTTTGGAGCATGCTGAGGTGAAGCGGACTTTTGATTCAACGATTCAGAGGCTCTTGAAAGAGTGTGTTGAGGTGCAACAGGATTTGGACTCGACGAGACAGAGACTCTCGGAGGAGTATGTCGAGATGAAACAGAGGGACGACTCAGCGAAACAGGGACTCTCTTTGGAGCATGCTGAGGTGAAATATGTTTTTGACTCAACGATTCAGGGACTCTTGGAAGAGCGTGTTGAGATGAAAGGTCATTTTTATGCGATTTATGTATAAAGGTACGAGTGCCTAATTTATCCGGATGACGTCGGCACGCTTTCGTAATCCGTGGAGTTAGTTTAAAGAATTATTATGGTCGTCATCATTTTCACACGGAATATAATAAGGCGTCGGTGACATCGGCGACTCGAATGTAATATGATTCGTTGCAGCCGGTCGGTCGCGATTGTCGGAATTAGATATATTACGCCGTTCATTATTATATTTTCTTTTACGACATTGAGTAATATCATGACCCTTATTTTTACAATATTTACAGAAAAGTTGATTATTAGATGATGACCTTGAGTTATTAAATGATGTTGATGGTTGAGGGTCCGACGGAGCGTGTGGTGGCCCCGTGCGCTTTTGTCTCTCCCGGCATTCAGAATCCGAGTGCCCGGGCTTACCACAGACCCTACATTTAGGTTTCATAGATGTTTTATATAGGAGGTTTTGTATCTTTTCTTCCTCGAGAGCCACGTTAATCGCATCATTAAGTGATTTTGGGCTTCTGCATCTGACATTATTACTAAGTCGGGGATGTAACCCTAAAGTAAAAGTAAATAAGGCCAAATCTTCGGTCATAGCTATACGACCGGGTATATCCCTTTTTAGGGATTCAGAATTATAAATTTCTGATTGAAGATCAGTAAGGCAACTTTCTACGCGAAGTGCGAATTGCGCAACAGTTTCATTTGCCGATTGCCTGCACGACTGTAAATCTAGCAACAAATGATTATAATGTTTTCTCTCACCAAAGTTTTGTTTAAGAAAACATTTCAATTGGTCGAAATCTTCAAATATTTTATTAGAGCATGCGATCTGAGCTTTGCCTTCTAGGCGCGATAAAATATATTTTGTTAGTAAAACCGTTTGACTTGGTGATGCTAGATCTAAGGCGTTCTGGCAATTGGTGATAAAAGCGGTAAGAGTTTCGCGTTCTCCTTTATAAGGGTTAATAAAATTACAGAGCACATTGATGGGAAACTGTTCGCTCAACACGATTTTTGCCGTTTTCTTAGAAGTACTCATAGTAGTTTCATTAGTTTCTGTAGACATTATGAACTTGATAGAAAATTGAAAAGGTAAACGTATGATACAAGTATGGATAGAGTTTACGATATGTGATACCCTAGGTTATAGGAATGCCTACTCGTAATTTAAAATATTGTAGCGATAACAGTAAACTGATGTGTTTTACTCACAGACACAGGAACACGAAGTATTCGATACGCATTTCTTGGCACTGGATTAGCACGATTACTGGAGCAGGAGTACAGCGGCGCGATAATTCGCGGCCAGCAGCAACGAGGACGTCAGGGACAGCGGGGTGGCAGCGCACGTCACCCGAGCGTGATCAGCGCTTACACGTGGCAGCACCACGCGGCAGCACCGCGTGTCAGGGCGGCAAGGGCAATCACCTGCTCCTTGCGGCGATATCACGATAACAGGGCTTGCGTATTGTGAGCCCCTGGATGTAGAGGAAGTGAGAGTTCTGGACGACCGGCAGGCTTACGCAAGATACTCGTAAGGCTTACTGTCGCGACTCGTCTTAAGGAGGTGACACTGAGTTTGTCGAGGTGTGTTTTCACTAAGCGAAAATAAGAACACCCCGGAGATGGATTAGCTTGTCGGTAACGTAAAGTTCACAATTCACATATGATCACTCACAGTTTTTAGGATAACCACGACCCGATAGGTAATACCAGCGGAACGGTTACGGCGATATCAACACTGGTATCCCACTTCTGACACCACTGTTACGGAGCGGGTCGGAAGATGGTTTTTAAAAAAAACTATTTAATTAGCTAAAAGAAAGATATATTCAATTATCAAACACGTATAACAAGTTACTATGCCCGACGGAAGTCCAATCCAAACTGATGGGAAAAACGGTTAGAATCGCTTACGAGAATAACAACGGTTTCCTATTGCATTCACGTAAATGCAATGGGAAACTAAGCACTTTTAATTTATATTCTACGTAATAGTTAATCCGATATAACAGTACCCAGATGCCATTGTTGTACTTCGTCGTTATAAGTGTCAATAGATTATCTTTTAAATTTAGTATGGTAATATTTAAGCACTTGATAAAAAGGCGATAAACCGTCTCGACGAAAGTTATTCGTATCGTATTTTATTGAGATATAAATGTTTGCATTGAATTAAAACTTTCATTATTACCGCCGTTTTTTGCTCAACTGTGGCGACAGACTCGACTTACGAGATGTAGGTTGTAATTTCTAATTTGTAATTATTATTTAATAATATAAATTACTACTTTATTACTACGTAATTTCTACTTACTAATATTTAAACTGACATACACAAACAACCAGACCCAGAATAACTACCTGTAGGCCATGCAAATATTTGTTTCGTGCGGGAATCCGCGACAGTCGATATCTCAGCAACTGCACCAACCGTTTCGTCAACTTTGTATAACACATATATTTATCATATATCACTAAAAACGGCGAAGGTAAACATCGTGAAGAATCTTAAGACTAAACTTTCGAAAACATGTGATACCTACCAACCCACACTAAGCCCGCGTGGTAGATTACTTCCTTCTCCTCCATCCTCTCCCAAAGGAGGCCTGTTTCCCACCGGTGGGAAAATTATAGGCTGTTTATACTACCTAACAAACATTGACTATTATCAGATTTATCTTGTAACTCAATTTATATCGACTGGATAATTGATTGAACCATTTCAAATTATATGATCTCCGCACAAAAAAGGGTCATTGCTCTTTTATCTTCTTTACTGTCCATTTCGAGTCCATCAAAGTTATTTAGTCTTGTGATTTATTGTTAGAGCGCTTTAAGTAAGAGGAGAGGGATAAAATAAGTTTATTAAACTAACTTTTTACTTATTTTGTTTGATAAGAAAGATTGGCTAGCTTATTAAAGTTAAAAGCATAAGTTGCTAAATTATGTAGCTTTTATTTTAAAACTGAAAACATGATATACGTAGATTAAAAGATACTTTCATCATCATTAACAAGTTTTCGGTTGAGATTTATAAAAGTTACTTGGAGCTAATTAATCCAATTTAGCCTGTCCTTTGCTGACCTCAACGTAATGCCCTAAGCCGAGGTCCGTACCCCACAGGGACCCTTAGCGTATAGTCGCTTAGTTTTAAGTTTTCTAAGCCCTGGCCTTGGTTTATTGAGGCACCCGCGCGCAAGCTCGTTTAAGCAACATTAGAGGTTGAATTAAGAGATGCTATATCTAAGAAAATCTTTTGCTAATGTGTTTTTGTAAATGTTAATCTTGCCTCAGTCGCATGACTGTCGTGCTGCAAGATATAATAACAATATTATGTCTAAATCAAAGCATTTTCCTCGGTGGTAGGCCATAACATCGGCTGCCGGCAGAAGTTACCACCCACCAAACAAAGTCTTGCCGCCAAGCGATTCGTCGTGTTCCGGCATGATGTCTTGTGAAGCCGTATGGAGGACGGGTCTGAGCAGTTGTGTTGCGTTGTGTGGCGGGTACGATGCGCCAAATGTTGTTGTGTTGGGAGTTTGGTCGTGGAGAGACTCCAGATCAATCTCCCTCTAGCGCAGCATCGTTTGGTCGTGTTGGTCTTGGGTATAACATTGCATCACCTCGCTCAACTGCCGTCATCCTTCCTATTCCTAAGTTTTTTAAGTGAATAGGCTTAATAAACTAGTGCGCTTTACCATCAACGATTGCATCTCTGCTTACCATCATCCAGAATTGCAGTCAAGCACTAGTTTATAATTATTAAATAATAATAATAATTATATTTAGTAACGCTTATACTCACGAATACATACATAGGTCTAAAGCCTTAGTTATTTATTTGAGGGTTATCGACGAGATACATTATTACTATAGTTTACCAATATAGAACTTAACTTATATAGGTAATATACGTTATCCTGTAATGCACACTCAATTAAAGGTAACCATGGCTTACAAAAAATTATTTAGTTATCATCAAATGTACTTTAAAATTAAAGGAGTACATGTATAGCCACTGATCTTGTATAATTACACAGGTAGCCTAAATAAATAAACATAATACAGAAGATTATGTTTTCACACGTAGCGGTATCAAGACTGAGATTACAAAGAGAGAATACATTTAGATGCATTTATGGGAAATTGCCCGAAGGATTTTTTTTTTGAAGATGGAAAGTCATCAAATGGTCTCTCCAGCTCTGGGTGGAGCGGAAGGGCGTGTCAGTCTTTTACTGACTAAAATCCACCCCTGTTCCTTCACTTGTACACCAGGGGCCACGGTATCTCTTTCTAACCACCGGCGGCCCTGGCAGGCAGCGGTCTTCGTGGACCCCTGCATCCTCCATCGACCCAGGTCTGATCCTTACCGAGCAGCTCGCTGCCCACTGCTCGCGAAGCGCAAGCCTGCACCTACGGTGGCCGGGAGTTTGATTTTGTCTCCCGACCAACGCAACACTAGGATTCCCGCTCTCTCACGCGCTGCTCATTGCTTACGAGAAGGAGGTGTCGGCCTGCCATGCATTCTCTCTCTCCGAACCAGGACTGGACTTAAGAGATCGCCGCCGCCGATCGCCGCCACGAGGAAACGGCGTTAATATGCCCAAGCAGGGCAGAACACCACCGTATGCTCCCTCGTGTCCTCATAGCGATCCCCATAGTAGTTACAGCCTGGCGTTTCCTTCATATTTATCCGGAACTGGATTCTCCTGAACTAGTAGTGTCCAGTGAGGACCTGCGTTAGGCGGGAGGGGAGAGCGCCTTAGCGCTTCTCTAGCCACTCTTCAATGAGGAGACATAACGCCGATATTGTGGTATGCCCAGCCACAGAAGGGATCAGTGGAAAAGTTATAGAGGAGACTATTACCTAGCATTGGAACAAAACAGGATGATAAATGGTAAGTAGGTAGGTCTAGGTCGTAAGTATTATTTAAATAGTTGATTGCAACAACTAATTCTGAACCCGACGGTTTTTTAGTAGGATAAATAAAAAGTAAACCTTTTATTAATAAACTCACAAAGTTATAGACGCCCAATCCTTATAGTTGAGTATGATATTGTAAGTTTATTAAAGGAAACGGTCAGTAAAAATACTGGTATATATATTGCAAGTTATCCGGAACTTATCAAAGCTAAAGGTAGGGTAGGAAGCCAAAGGTATTTATTGGATTGCCAGATTAAATAACTGAGTTTCCAAGAAAGTAGATACAATATAAATGATCTTTACGCTAAGTTACATCGGATTGAAAGTTCAGGAAATGAACACAATGGTTAAGTTGGTTTCGGAAATGAATTCTTCTTATCCACAAAAAAACACGATGTATTTAATAAAAAATATAAACAAATATCGGAAAAACAACTTAATTTCTACACATCATTAATCATCATCATTTCAGCCGAAAGATGTCCATTGCTGGACATAGGTATCCTCAGGGATCTTCACGACGACCGGCCCCGCGCCTCACGCATCCAGCGGTTTCCCGCGACCATCACCAGGTCGTCGGTCCACCTTGTCGGGGCCACGCGTCGTCCACACGCCACGTCTTCCGGTGCGTGGTCGCCACTCGAGAACTCGTCTGCCCCATCGGGAATCGGTCACACGGGCAATGTGCCCGGCCCACTGCCACTTTAGTGTTGCAACTCTTCGGCCTATGACGGTTACTCTCGTTCTTCTGCGGATCTCCTCATTCCTGATTTGATCTCGTAATGAAACCCTAAGCATAACCCTCTCTATTGCTCCTTCTACACAATACAGTTCAATTTATGTTACAACTTTAAACATGCTTAAAGAATAACTTTTTCTGTAGTATCTACTACAATCGTCGTAAGGTTTTATTCTTCGAAGAAGTCCATCAAATAAGTACTATGACTTTTATGTTTAGGCTGCGATGGTAGTTAGTCCCCATACGAACAAGACATGATTCAGTACAGCCAGACAGCTAAATGTATAGAGGCGATTTACACCGTACCCCGTGTAGTACTGGCCTTAGAATAGTATCATCCCATATCCTCCTGTGGGTGTCATAAGAGGCAACTAAGGAAGCTCTCACTAGAGAAGCGGGCAGCAGCGCTTCTCTTGTGGAATATCAAACAACTGCAATCCCCGACCCGCCTGTCAAGGGTGGGGATTATGGCAAACTTCCCAATGTAATGAAAGCCTTAGGGGAGGCCTTTGTCGAGTAGTGGACCTCTATAGGCTGAAGAAGAAAAAGACAGCGATTTACTGAATCATACCAACCCGAACTAGTGTGTAGCTGGCCGGAGCAATCTCCGCAGATAGGGTTCACGGACGGCTCTGATTCCAAGTGTATATACAGCACCTCTCTACAGACAATGGCTGGCCTTCCATCTTGCGTGGCAGCTCTGTTTACTTTAGAATTATTGGTCCTATGATAATGTAAGCGAGCAGACCTTTCGCCATCAATAC
This sequence comes from Sesamia nonagrioides, assembly GCA_017933935.1. Lineage (NCBI taxonomy): Eukaryota > Metazoa > Arthropoda > Insecta > Lepidoptera > Noctuidae > Sesamia > Sesamia nonagrioides. The sequence goes on from JADWQK010001619.1 coordinate 60,359, forward strand.
TCTAAGAAGAAAAATGCAGAATACTATATTAGCTGACTCTTTTCGAGGGGCATTCCTTATCGATCCCGAAGTACCTAAAAATATTACTCTTCAGAGCAGTAAAATAATATTTATGGCTAGTAGCTGCATTATCAGCCTACGCGTGTAATATTCCCAGTGCTTCTCTCAGTGAGAGGAAGTCGGCCTTTTACGGCCGTTTGATTATTATTTTACAATGATTTTATTCGTTATTTCAATTATCTGAATTAGCGTAATTGCTCAATAAAATGATATTTGGTAGTCTCTATTCAAATCACGTGCTGGTTTTCCCGTTTTGTCGTTTTCGGCCCTTTTCCATGACGCTGGTAAAAGGAATGTTTAAATAGCTATTTCAAATGTTTTCTGAAATATTTTAGATAGTACACATTGTTTCTGTATTTTGCCGGGCGTTTCCGTTGTTTATTTATATAGGTTCAAATAAAATATTTCATCATCATCATCATCATCAACCTTTTTATCGTCCCACTGCTGGGCACAGGTCTCCTCTCATACAGAGAAGGATTGAGCGTAATCACCACGCTTGCTCAATGCGGGTTGGCGATTTCAGACTTAAAGTCCAGGTTTCCTCAAGATGTTTTCTCCTTCACCTTCAGTCATTGGTGTCCAAGATACACTTAGAAAGTACATATAACTTTAGAAAAACTACATTGGTACTTGCCTGACTTGGAATCGAACCCGCACTCATACTTGAGAGGCTGGTGTTTTAACCACTGGGCCACCACGACATTTTTTAAAAAATATTTTATAAAATATTTATATAGTACTTAATTGTGTTTAATAAAAGCAGATAAAACATACGTATGCGATAACGTTATGTAATATTTATGGTATTTTACTTATATTGCCAAATAAAATAGGTTACAATAAGGTAAAAATCAACGTTTTCCTTGTCTTTTACCAACTATGTTGCGGTAAGCTTTGCGTCTAACCGGCTGCAATTGAAACCATTATTTCACATGAAAAAACTGAACACGTTGTAGGTACCTTAGAGAAATTGATTGTCATACTTTTGAGTTTCGAGTTTGACTCGTAACGATTGTCAATGATCTATGAACATGCTTTTAGAGGCACGGTATGCAATGGATAGACGCCCATCGACTGACTGAACTCGGAAAGCGTTACTTATCTTGATCTTTGCGGCTGTTTTTTTGCGTTCCTCTCTACCTAAACTAGTATATGAGTTTTAGATTTCATTGTCCTTTGTTTTATTAAATAAAAGAAATTTAATAATAATTATATTTTCAAGACAGCTCAAAGTTATATATCTCGTTAAGGCAAGGGCAGGATTGAAATTTAATCTTTAATTCATTTCTTGCAAAAAATATGGAAAAAATGTTTCCACGAATTCATTATTTTCCAGACTGTACTCATAAAACCGTGACATAACGTGTTGGAGGTCCAATCTGAAATAAACAAAAATAAAATACTTCTCATTCCCATGAAAAATGATCTTTGAATAAAAAAAAATCCAATTTATATCCAGTTCCGTTGTGAAATTTGATTGGCTTTCCCGTTGTTAATTATTATTATTACATTTTGTAACTACATCCATCGAAAAGGCTTTGTCTTTCTGTGTTGCCATTAATAAATGTCACATTCCTTGATTGTTAGCAGAAGTGAAAACTGGTCAAGTGCGCGAACTCGCGCACCAAAGGCTCCGTACAGGTATGTAACCTGTTTTAGATTTTTGAAGTGAAAACTTCGACATCAACTTGCGATAAAGCATTGAATTCGCGTGAGCGTGACCGATCCTGTGTATGTATAGTGTCATCATCATCATCTCAGCGTTAGTCCCAGGCGCATCCAAAGCTTTTTCAGCTTTGGAGTCTGGGGTCCGCTTTACCGGTCTAACTGCTCATTTTGGCTAAACTTTGATATTTTCCGTGAAGCGACTGCCGTCTGACCACAACCTGAAGGCGATATCGAAGCATTGCAGTTAGATCAATTGTTGGACTTTTGAGGGCTCCAACAACCCATAACGACTGCCATTAGATGTTCGTATGGCAACTGGGACCAACGGCTTAACGTGCTTTCCGACCAGTGCAAATATTCATATTAATGCATAGGTACAATTGCACTGAGCGGGGATCGGACCCGCGCCTCCTTGCGCAGCGGCCGCGTTCACTGCCGCTACGTATATTACGTATACATAAAGTGTATACAGTGATAAAGATTGCGTCACCGCTATAACTTTTTTTCTCCATTTTATTTTTGTTAACATAATAATGATTTCAGTTTTCACGTCTGTCGGTCAGTCTCCCGACTGCCTTTTTTCTTAAAATCCAATTTACGGAAGATTTAATAAATAATGTGCACCTAACAATTCACAAGCCCTTTTAATAACCCTATAAGACGGGTGTTATAAATTTTAATTTAAACACACACATCGTGTCTACAGCAGAGCCTGTGTAGGGCCAGCTTGTGGAACGACGTAAATCGATACCTCAGTGTTATTTTTTCATTACCGCGGCCAGTTTCACTGTCGGATGAAAATATTATAGCAGGTACCTAACAATCACGTGTACGTTTCATTCGAACGTTGTTTATGTTCTGGACGGATATCAAAGGTTACTTTTGTTGAATTTTAAACGGTATTTGGATGATATAATTTATTTTGACAGGACAACAGATACAATCTTTTGGTCTGGTTTGTTTATTTGAATACCTGTTTTTACCGTCGATATATTTAGAATATTTTATTATCCGGAGAATCTCAGCTGTCACGGTAACGTACGCATATACCCTATAATATCCTTAACAGACACAGGCCATTGTCTCTTTGAGCGGGTGGTCCACAATCCACAAATATTTGTAAGACCTATAAGTAGTTGGTCTGGGTCTGGCTGTTTGTGTATGTGACTTTATATGTTTGTAAACGCACCCACGTTACAGGAGAAATCCCTAGGGTGGGGAAAAGTTTAAAAAAAAAAACCAACGCCCGTCCAAGGCGGTTGTAGGTTTAGATACAATGTCTAAGAATATTTGGTACTACGACAAGCTCCAAGGCGGTTGTAGGTTTAGATACAATGTCTAAGAATATTTGGTACTACGACAAGCTCCCTCACATTGTTTTCCTTCACTAATTGGAGAGTAACGGTGATGAATAAATGTTACACAAACTAAGCGAATCCAAGACCTGCAACTACATAGTAAGTCGGGGCGATTAATTATCAATGCTAGGTGGTGATTTGGGTTATTTAATACGTCTATATCGTCTAAATAAGTCGATTGTTAGGACAGATACTATTCACTTAGATGATATGTATGTTAAACATTATGTTAATAAATGGTTTACATGGAAACTTATCCTAGAACCTAAAAAATCGAAGACATTTATGCTATTTTTCAACTTGCACTAGGCCCGTTTAATAAATTACAGCCTACTTCATCTCAGAGGAGGCCTGTGTCCCAGAAGTATAAACACTGACGAAGTCAGTGACAGCAGAGCGATAGGGTGGAGTTTTTTTGGCGGGAAAGTCAAGCTGATTGTCATGATCATTTTTCAATGGACTTTTAAAATAATTTATAGTGTTGTTTGCTAAATAAAAGTGCGTGATTTATCTAGTAAAAAGTGCATTCTGTAAATAATTCATAAAGATCCGTGAAATAACGAAGCATAGTGGCCACATCATGAAAAGTCATGTGACTATGCTGCGTTATTTCACGGTTCTTTCACAGTCACGGTCCACGTGCCGCCAATACAAAATAACGTCACAGCGTTTGTCCCACTGCTACATTAATCAAATTAACAACTTTTATTAAAATGATATCGTTATCCACGACAACACTCTAATATTGTAATAGGTCGATTATGCTTATCAACCAATATTCTTAAAAACAACAGCCTCCATGGCGTAGCGGTAGCGAACGCGGCCGCTGTGCAAGGAGGCGCGGGTTCGATCCCCGTGCAGTGCAAATATTTGTATGCATGAATATGAATATTTGCACTGGTCTGGTAGTGCCTCGGAAAGCAAGTTAAGCCGTTGGTCCCGGTTGCCATACAAATATCTAATGGCAGTTGTTACGGGTTGTTAGAACGTTCAAAAGTCCAACAATTAGTCTAACTGCAATGCTTCGATATCGCCTTCGGGTTGTGGAGGTCAGACGGTAGTCGCTTCATGGAAAATATCGAAGTTAAGCCAAAATCTGCAATTAGACTGGTATAGTGGACCCCAGAATCCAAAGCTGAAAAAGCTTCGGATGCGACTGGGATTAACGCTTAGATGATGATGACGAATCAATATTCTTAAACGCTTGCGCATATTTCCCCTTATAAACAGATTAGATTGCCTGAAATTACGACACTGAAAACAAGCCGACGCCATTCAATGTGGAATAAAGTTAATTATTCACTTGCTGTGTTCTAAACCACATTTGCACGTACCATTGTTAACTAGAACGTGGTGAAATTGAGAGTAGTTTCATACATATAACTAACTTAATTCTTGTTTACGTCGGCCGGTTTTAGTTTAGAAATTACAATATTTGTTTAGCTGGAAATATTTTTAGAACGACAGATTTTGCGTAGCATAAAAGTAGGGTAAGACAAAGAAGTGTTGGATGGGTTGTATGGAAGACTAGCTGCGCAGTGCGGTTTCACCCACGTAGGTTTCGATAGGGTTTTTTTATAAGCTCCCCGCCTATTGGTCGCAGCGTGATGTTATATAGCCTTAAGTCTTCCTGGATTAATGGGCTAGGAAACTGGAACTACTGGTTCCTGAGATAAGCGCGTTCAAATTCAAACACACAAACAAACAAACAAACTCTTCAGCTTTAAATATTATTAGTATTAATATTAGTATAAGTATTACTATTAATATTGGTATTAGTATAGATGATACGGTTGGAAAGTAAGTGACTATCGAGATGATGAGTATTATTTGTCAAGTGCTTTTTTGTCGGTATGTCATAACTTCCTTCACACTTTATCAATATACATAAATGAGGCATGATTTTAAAGCTCATCTGGACCGTCCAGAAGAGCTTTAAAACAGGTAACTTGAATTGTATATTTTTCTGGTGTAACGACATCAGTATATATAGTAATCCATACCAATATTATAAATGCGAAATTAACTCTGTCTGTCTGTCTGTTAAGCTTTCCCACTTAAACCTCTCAACCGATTTTGATGAAATTTGGCACAGACAATCTTTAGACGCTAAGAAAGGACATAGGCTACCATTTATTGAAAAAAATGATATTCCCGAGGAAAATCGGCGAAGCCGCGGACGGGAAGCTACTATAGAATAAAACTTTTTTAGCTTTAGAAGTTTTTTTTAAGTTTTATTCTTCTATACTGCTCATCATCATCTCAGAGTTAATCTCAATCGCATCAGAAGCTTTTTTCGGCTTTTGGAGTCTGGAGTCTGCTTTACCAGTCGTAAATGCTGATTTTGGCTAAACTTAGATATTTTTCCGTGAAACGACTGCCGTCTGACCTCCACAACCCGAAGACGATATTGAAGCATTGCAGTTAGACCAATTGTTGGAAATAAAATGAAATGAAATCGTTTATTAAGCAAGCAGGAGCACTGATCACTTTTACATGTCATGTTTTTTTTTTTTGGTTGGACTTTTGAGGGCTCCAACACCAGTAATGACTGCCATTAGATGTTCGTAAGGCAACCGGGACCAACGGCTTAACGTTCATTCCGAGTCATGCTTAAATTAGTGCAAATATTCATATTCATGCTGTCATGCATACAATTTTTTTCCCTGCGCTGGGATCGAACACGCGCCTACTTGCGCAACGGCTACGATCGCTACCACTACGCCATGAAGGCTGTCAAATGTTTCTAAATATAGTGTGATTTCTTATCAGCAATTGGCATTGAATGAAAGGGTTTCTTGGGAGTTGAAGTTTCCTAAAGGCTTACACGGGAGTTAATTAATGGAAGGAACATATTACTATACGCAACTAGAGAAATGTGATGTACATTGATAAACTTCTGACTCACCTTTCAGGAACCACAGACTTGATACTATGTTGTTTATATTTCTTAATACACCGATTTGTGATAGATGTTCTTGGTAGAAAAGACGATTCTTTAATCTAGGATAAGGAAATCCTTTTCCACCACTATAAATGCTCATAGGAAACCTCCTTCTACCTCCTCAACCTAACTAATGAACTATTTGTGTTTGATGTTATCTGTTTTTATCTGGTGTATTGTGTGTCTTTTAATCTGTGTTAAATAAATGTGTTTCCTTTCTGTTATTCTCTCAGGCTGCGCCACAGTACTTTGTACTTCTTTTTGTCCACATCCAGCGTCTCCCAATTACTTATTC
>JADWQK010001455.1:0-32424 GCA_017933935.1 Sesamia nonagrioides
TATTATTATTTTAGTAATATTGTAAAAGTCAATGTTTGATTGGATGGGTGGGTATTTGGTACTCTCTCACGAAAAAACTACTGAACGCATTTCGATTAAACTTGGCAAACAGATGGTTTACAATCAGGATTAACATTTAGAATACTTTTTATCTTGATATTTCCTCGGGATCGAAACTTATGCTGGTAAAACCGGGAGGCGTCGGTGAGTTTAAATTAATTTCAAGTATTGCACTTTATGTAAAATTTTGAATATCAACACTGAATGAAGTACTGCTTTTCACAGTGCTATTCCAACCCATTGCAATTATTGAGATCTAACCTAACAAAACCTACACCGTAATCCGTGCCCCGAAATTCAGTTGAAACTTGTGCACTAACTGATGGTAAGCACTACATAAACTTGTCGAGTCTGATACAATTTATGGCTAGCAGTTTAGGAAGTGTATCTAGGACGGATCGTAAGTTAGGTACAAAAGTACTGTCGGTCAAATAAGTGGTACCAGTCTTAGGACTGAGATTTCCAACGCCAGATAATTTTACGCGACGAATAAAATTGATTTTTTGACAAATTATTTTTTCTTTCTAATATTATGTCAGACGTATAAATTTTATTCCACATTAAAACAAATGTCTATTTTAAAATTACTGCTTAGATTTAAATTCGAAGTCTCTAGCTTAACACTAGATACTCATCATCATCAAAATTAGCCTATAATGTTCCCACTGTTGGGACACAGGCCTCCTATCAGTGAAAGGGAGTGAGCCGTAATCTATCACGCTGGCCCAGTGCGGGCTGGTAGATGTCACATGTCTTATTTATATGTTCTTGACTCATACTCATCATACAAAGTTTTAATTCTGTATGTGTATTCAAAAATTAAACTGAAAAGTCTGTTGTGTCTTTTTCTTTCTATTTAATTAAGAACGGGGCTAGAAGATTATTTATCTTATACATAAATAATAATTAATAGTTTAGTCGTCTCAAATAAGTACTCTTTGGAGCTAAAATGGTTGAAGTGGAGACTTATCACCGCTGATAAAACCTTTCGCAGATTCTGCGATATGATAGTCTTTGACCAGTGTGTGGTCGCTCACAATGGACCTCATCCAAAGGCTCAAGGCCACAAAAAGGGTAATGGAAAGAGCTCTGTTCGGAGTTTCTCTGCGCGATCGTATCAGAAATGAGGCGATCCGCAGAAGAACCAAAGTCACCGACATAGCTCTTCGAGTTGCTAAATTTATGTGGCAGTGGGCGGGGCACATTGCTCGTAAAACCGTTGGTCGATGGGGCAATAAAGTTCTGGCGGCCACGTACCAGAAGACGCAGAGTAAGGACAACAAGGTGGAGCGATGACCTGGTGAAGGTCGCGGAAAGTCGATGAGTGTGGGCAGCACAAGACCGTTCATTGTGGAAAGCCTAGGGGGAGGCCTTTGTCCAGTAGTTGACCACTCAAGGCTGTTAAAACTTAGCCAGTGTAGGTAAACCTACTGATATACCAATTATTTAGCCGACGGTACTTGCATACACAAGTAGTATCCGTCTGCATTAATGTAGATGTATGAGTGCAGTGCTGTGTCGTCCGACATAAGTAAGTAATGTGTTTAAGGATTTTAAGGTAGCTGTGTAAATGTATTGTGTTTGTGGTTTTTCGTTTTGCTAGTTTTATTTAAATTATGTTACAGATAAATGGTGCATTTTGTTTTTTGTTCAGACTGAAATCCAGGCTCAGCTGGGCGTTTTAAAATGACAATAAACTCTCGTGTACAAATATCTCTCTTTCAGTCAAAATTTTTAGGACAGAAATATTTTTTGTAGAATTTGGGAGTCCTCTTATAGTTTAGAACCTTATACGTATGTGACTAATGCGACCACTAGTTTCTTTCATAATCTGTATAACAAATTTTATAACCCGACCCGACGTACGGCGGATATCCCATCCTTGCTTTGTTGACACCGCTACAATCCAGACGAAGCGTTTCGCCTCGTCATTTAATTCTATGTATATCAAAGGACTGGAATTATTTCCCTGAGACGGATTTCCGAGTATGATAACAATTTAAGTGTCTTCAAGGCTAGAGTGAATCTACGATTGCATTGCTGCTTACCATCAGGCGAATCGCGATCAAGTACTCGTTTAAAAAAACTGTTTTATACGTAATAATAAACATTCAGTGTAATAAAGTATGCATCTTTTTTTTTTATTATTTATTGACGGGACTACCCCTTCAGCGCGGGTTTGTCTCCCATATTGATTGGGAGATTCTTTTACTGAAGGTGACAGTAAACTTTCTTCATATTATATCTTATTAATTATTCTTACAAATAAATGTTACTCAATCTATATTGTTAAGCTTTATAGATTTCAGACCCATCAGAGGTTGCATATGGGAATTTCACAAATGTTCTGTAATTCTACAATACTATGTAAATGGCTGTTTGATTAATAATCTTATTTAACGTAATTAGTGACGGCAGATTTTTTTTTTTCTTCAATATGTATTTATATATACACATATATATACATACATATATACATACCATACATACATCTTACTTTTTTTTCTTTATTTTTTTTATTTTTCTATTGCCTTTTCTTATGTCTATTGGCTTACATTTGTAATATAGTTACTATACTGAAATGTACAGCCTATCATACTATTTATTATTATTATTCACAACTTCACAAGTTTTCTTACAGTAAGTTATAAATCTTTCTCGACACTTTTTATTTTTTTAAATTTCCTGGGGCATTCGGTCAGCAAATGCTCCTCAGACTCTTCCTTATCCGGATCGCATGGACATGCTGGCGAATCTTTCTTTTTAAATCTGTAGAGATACTGACCCAACCCCCCATGTCCTGTAAATATTTGTGTCAGTGTGTATTCTATATTTATGCTTCTAATTACCCGATAGGCAGTCACGGCACATGGGAAGAAGACTTTCGTGACACTGGCTGTAGTTTCCTGCAGGTAACGCCTGTTCCACTCCTCAACCGTACCCTGTCTTAGTGTTCGTTTCAGGAATGAAACAGGGCACCCGTCATAGGCCGGCCTGCTTTTAAGTTTCAGGGCCGCATCTTTAGCCAGGGTATCTGCTCTCTAGTTTCCGATTATTCCCACGTGCGCTTTCACCCACTTCAGGTGGAGCACTTTATTCTGTTCCTTTAAAATTGCCGTATTTCTTTTTATGTCGACCCCAATTGGATGCTTTATATTCGAACCGCTTAGGAGTTCCAGTGCTGACTTGGAGTCACTGTATAGTCGGAAGTCTTTTCCTCTATCCTCTATTGCCATTTCCGTGGCCCGATAGATCGCATACAGTGCAGTGCAGTACGGCTCGAGCTTAAATTTCCGGGTTTTGGTTTCCACTCCGACTTCCCACCAAGAGAGTGCTGCCCCTACCTTACCCTCAATTTTGCCGCCCTGTCATCAGTGTATGTATTATTATCATAGTAATATTATAAACGTCAAAGGTTGTATAGATGGATGGATATCCGTAAGTCTATCACGCACACAAACACAAAAACCAGTAAATGGATTTAGATAAAGAACATAATTGGCACAAGGATTGTTTATAAGCAGAATTAATTTTTTTTCTTATATTTTTATGGAATTGAACCATAAATATTATTATGTGAGTGAAGTTGCGGAACGCAGCTAATTATAATACATTTTTCTAAGTAGATTCTTGGTGTAATGTATAATTATGTTAATTTCTTCTTCTTCTTCAGCGTTATTAAGGATCACGACCATTATATGACACGTCTTCGAGCTACTAATAGTAAGTTAAAAGTCAAAGATCCGCGTATGACAGCAGGAACCGGTAGCGTAATTAACCTACCGCAAAAAAAAGCAAAAAATAACGCAATGAACGCTGTTGAATTGTCAAAATGATACCTATTGCTACTAATAGTATGTTATATACGCAATTACCGTACCGGTTCCTGCTGTCATACGCGGATCTTTGACTTTATTCGTTCGTGGTCATCAGAAGCCTTAGACTTTGACTACCAGTATTACCCAGTATCGCCAACCCGCATTGAGCAAGCGTGGTGATTACGCTCAATCCTTCTCTGTATGCGAGGAGACCCGTGCCCATTAGTGGGACGATAAAAGGTTGTTGATGATAATGATTACCCAGTAACTGGGATTTGGTGATTAAATAAGCAGTCGATGCATATAAAATTTCCAGCTGAATTCAGTTAAACTGCAAGACGAACCTAACATAGTTAGGAAAAGGTTAGATAGATATTAATTACGTTTCCAAATCGTATTACATTGAAAGAACCCGACCATAGATCAATAGTAACTTGGTTATACCGAGGTATGCAGAGTTCGTCCAAATGAATTAATGATATTATTCAAGATGACATTTCTAGCAAATCACTTAATATCTTGACATTTCCTCTTGCTTAAGTACTGATTGTAACGCCCACATATTATTAATATTTCTCCCGAAATCATCATACTAATCCATACTAATATTATAAATGGGAAAGTGAGTTTGTTTGTTTGTTTATTGTTTGTTTCGCTTTCACGCCGTAACTACAGAACCGATTGCTTTGAAATTTTGCAGACGTAAAGTTAGAAGTAACCGGATTAAATAAAAGTGTACTTTTAATTCAGGAGAAATTTGATATTCCCGAGGGAAATCTCAAAGGCGCGATAAAACCGAACTCCACGCGGGCGAAGCCGCGGGCGGAAAGCTAGTTATCTATATTTCATCAGTGTAGTAATTCAATCGAGATAATTCAATCCATTCTCATTCTTGACAGATCTTATACTCGAAAATATTATAATCTTTATTCCTTCTAGGAATGAACTATTGTAATGCTACCAAAAGATACGGAAAGATACTGTTCCTCTGGGACTTACGATATATTGAAATAAAAATCGTAAATCCCGACTACAATTTTATCTTCGCTATTCGGGTTGACTTCTTTATTATATTATACTCTGCCAAAAGTAGGTATGTACTCATTGCGAAAGAGTTTACTGTGCAGGGTATCAACGAAAGTACCGTGCGTTTAATGGCAACACAATGATGCACACATATGATTTGCTAAAGTTGCGCAAGCCTGATTTTTTGTATCATCGTATCAGAAATGAGGCGATCCGCAGAAGAACCAAAGACACCGACATAGCTCTTCGACTTGCTAAATGTTTGTGGCAGGGTGGACCAATGACCGATCAACCTTTTTATCGTCTCACTGCTGGGCACAGGCCTCCTCTCATACAGAGATATTGAGAGTACATTCGTCTGACGGCACGGTTACCGCAGTCATTAAGCCATTTACTACTGCACTATGTGTCACGGGTTCGATCTCCGCACGGAACAAATATTTGTTTGACCTACGAGTAGTTGTTCCGGGTCTGACAGCTGGCTGTTTGTGTATGTGAGTTTATATGTTTGTAAACGCACCCACGATAGTGGAGAAACTCCTAGTGTGGGGCAACGTTTTTTAAAATAACATTAATAAAAATCCCTCTTAAACGTAGGTAACTTAAATGAATAGAAACAAGTAGGGTGAAATCACCTATTCGACTATCTGAGTAGGTTCCGCGTTGAATACGTAATAATAAGGAAAATATATAATTAAAATGCTGACTGTGTAGTAACGTAATGAATATTTTTTCTTTGATGAAATATTCTTGTAGAAGTTTTAATAGAGCTTGTAGTGTTTTCCTACATTCAATTTGCTTTGAATTATGCCCTAATTATTTTGGTCTGGTTTTTAATTACTTTAGGCATCACTGAAATATGATTGGGGTTCACAAAACTAATTTGATTTTTATTTAAAGGAGACGTAATATTTTTCTAAAAACTTATTTAAATACTTTTTTTATATGTAGTTTGTTGAATAAAAGTTTTAGCTATATTCTAATTTAGTTCCTTTCATACAGTTTTAATGTTTTACGAGCACATAAAATTTATTTAGTTTTTTAATATCTTGAATGATCTAAATTACATATATTATATCAATATACAACGTCATTTCTTGTTTATGCGAAACCTGAATATAGTTTGTTCAGAATAAGCAACTGAATCGTTTTCAATCATTTTTACACCATGTTATATTTTTTCCGAGCGTACAATATAGTTCACGACAGATCTTAGTGGTAGATGGCGCGTGCTCACAGCGGGACTGCTATTGAAATGTTATCAATTAGAAACAAACATAATAAATAATAATAATTTATAAAAAAAAACGCAAGGCAAACCGCGCTCCAACTTTTCCCTTCTCTCTTCTTCTCTTTATTTCTCTTTTCTTCTTTTCCCTTCCTTTTCCAAATATATTTTGTAAATAATTTTGATAATATACTACAAAATGGGTATGGTAGGAAAGAACGACCGCATCAGAAATGAGGTAATCCGACAGAGGACCAAAGTCACCGACATAGCTGAGAGGATTAGCAAGCTGAAGTGGCAATGGGCTGGTTACATATGCCGCAGGACTGATAACCGTGGGGGTAAACAAGTCCTCGAGTGGAGACCGCGTCTTGGCAAACGTAGCGTAGGACGCCTTTGGGCGAGATGGAGCGACGACATCAAAAAGGTGACTGGTAGTGGCTGGCGGCGAACTGATCAGGATTGAGCTTGTTGGCGTACCATGGAGGAGGCCTATGTCCAGCAGTGGACGAGAAGAGGCTGGTGATGATGATCATGATGATGACTACAAGATGTTATCTAGTCGTCCAAAAGTCTCTTCAGACACAATTGTTGTTATTTGTTCAAATATTACTCAATTTAATCTCTCATCTGACTGAGGAATCGTAAAAGAATCAGATAAAAATGATTTCTTTCATATTCTACTAGAAATCATATTATTTTATGAGAAAGAATAAAATGATTGTTTGAGCGTTAAAAATGTCTCACCGAAAAGCAACTTACATGAAAACTGGATTCCTATGTAATCTAATTTCGTCCCATCTACTCGTACTCAGCTAAATTTTGTTCTTGAAATCACAGATACACTAATCCCCTACGTCCCAGTCAGGCCTTAATATGATTGCCATTCACGAGTCACATTAATTTCGCTCATCTTAACTCCTGACATCATAAGTCGCAGAAAAACATATGTGTTTATGTGAACAAATATTCTGAAGCACAGAGAAAAGTGTCTAAAGCCAAATTATAAATCTGCAAAGAGTATTGAGTATACAACGTTATATTTTCTTTATATGAAACCTGAATATGGTTAGTTCAGAATAAGCAACTGAATCGATTTCAATAATTTTTAGACCGTGTTATATTTTATCCCAAATATATTTTAAAAATGTTGCAGTGTGGTTACCGAGCGCACAACACAGTTCATAGCGGATCATAGTGTCCTAGGGCCCCAGCCATGCCGTACCGCTGCAGCCACGGGCGGCCGAGAAGCGCATTGACCATATTTTTGTAGGGACAACCATGTAACATAACAATCTTATAAGTTTGTGATTTTTCGTTATAGGTTTAGGAAATTTTGTACATAAATTCTTTACATAAAAATACTAGACACGTGTTTCAGGTTACATATATACAAAAAATATCGTTATATAATAGTACTAGCGGACCCGGCAGACGTTGTCCTGCATTTGATATTTCAAGCGATTAGGGTATTAAAAAGTATGAAAGGAAAGATCAATAATATTATTATTATTCAGTGGCAAGTGTTGTTAGGTAATTTGGTTCCCTTCAAAATGGTTGAGCTAAGTGGGGCTAATGCGCGCGTCATGCTCGTGAACGGGGGCCGTCAGTGCAGACTGGTCATCTCTTAGCTGCCAGTGGGCTTAATTAATTTTCTATCTTTTGATTGATTTTTATAATTATACATTGTGCTCACATGATAGAAGCAACAGAAATATGTAATGAAGATACGTAATCCATATTATGATTTTAGAAGAGTGTTCATGGAGTCTCTTGCACGTTCTTCTCCATAGAGATCTACGCTTTGGAAGGTGCTATATAGCTTCACTTTTCTTGGACTGACCGACATTGACTATTCAAAAGTACCAACTGTTGGTTAATTTGAAATAGACAATTTTGATTTTTTGATTTTGATTCTTTATTTTGAAACAACATCAATTTTTCGAAAACAATTCGTTATAATCAATAATTGCACGAAAAACTTGTTAAGATGCGACGAATCTTTTACAATAACCGCTGAAACCTTCAAGTTTTGCATCAAATGCGGTCACAATTTGAGCCAAATAATACGAATTAGTAGGGCTAAGGAACAAAAAAATCGAGTGAAGAAACTACTTGTTAAAACGGAAATACATCTCAACAATGTCACCATCATCTTCTGAGGGAATAACATTTTCAGAGCTTAATTTAACTGCCGAAGAACTAAACGATTTAAATGAGGTAAAAAAAAGTCAGGAGCGCAACATCGGCAATATTCTGGTTCAGCCAGACTTGTCCGAGTCACCGAGGCCTCCCGCCACGCTGTCAAGTTCGGCGAGCCAAGTTAAGACATCATCAGCAAGCCGGGTTCGCCTGTGATGTTTGATTAATTACTATATGTTGCCAGAGTGATTAATATAGTCTAGGTATAATAAAAAAAATTGTATCAAATTAAAAAAAAAATCGTACAAATCGGTCCACCCGTACAGTTGCAGTATAGTTAAATAACCTAAATACCGACTACAGCGCCATCTGCCGAATTGTTTTTTTGTGAATGTAAATTTTCCAGTAAAATGTATAAACAAAAATTCATTCAAATCGATCCAGCCGTAAGGGATAAATAACATAGATACCGACTGCAGTGCCATCTGCCGGGCTGATTTGTGAATTTAAACGATCCCGGGCGTCACCCAAACGCAAACAAAAAAAATCATTCAAATCAGCCCAGCCGTTTAGTTGCAGTAGGTATAGATAAATAACCTAGATACCGACTGCAGCGCCATCTGCCGGGCAGATTTGTAAATGTAAATTTTCCAGGCCCCCACTTGAATGTATAAACAAATATTTATTCAAATCAGTTCAGCCGTTTAGGATAAATAACCTATACACCGATTGCAGCGCCATCTGCCGGGCTGATTTGTGAATCTAAACCATCCAGAGCGTCACCCAAACCCAAACAAAAAAAATCATTCAAATCAGTTCAGCCGTTTACGATAAATAACCTAGACACGACTGCAGCGCCATCTGCCGGACTGATTTGTGAATCTAAACAATCCAGGGCGTCACCTAAACGCATAAAAAAATCATTCAAATCGGTCCAGCGCTTTAGGAGGACTTCAGTGGCGTACACACGTACAGCAGATTAAGGAATATACCCACGGAAAGCATTGTCATCTACATTTTGTAACAAATATATCACACCTCTCTCTACCCCTAGTGCTCTTGTTTCAGTCTCTTAAAGTTAAATAAAAAATTTAAAATATTTATTTCTTTCTATTTTTTTTTCTTTTAGTTCTTAAGTACAATTTTAATTAAATAAAAAAAATATATATTTATTTTTATTTTTTCCCCTTTCAATTCTTTTATACAATTTTCTTTTTAAGTAACTCCAAAAACCAAAAAAAAACTATAAACTTGTCTAAAAACAAAAAAAGAAGTACTTGAGTCTGCCTGGGTTTGAACCGAGGAACACCAGCCATCGCGAGTAGAACCATACCTCTATCAACCACGCCACAGCCGCAATGTCAAACCGCGCGAAATTAGCGCCCATATTATGCGTGAAATATTGCGAAAGAGAAAACTCGAAAACATGCGCTTCCGCAGACATAAGACTGAGCTAGATCGATTTCTCGTCCCCGAAAACCCCACATATCAAATTTTAGCGAAATCGTTAGGGCCGTTTCCGAGATCACATGCTTTTTCAAGCAATCAGCGCCATCTGCCGGGCTGATTTGTGAATCTAAACGATCCAGGGCGCCACTCAAACGCATACAGAAAAAATCATTGAAATCGGTTAAGCCGTTTAGGAGGAGTTCAATGACATACACACGTACAGTAGAATTATATATATAAAGATATACCAAAATCCTAATTTTAACTTTTCACAATCATAGCTTCAGCAATACCATCTCAAGTCCCAGTCACGTATAAGCATGATTGCCATCCACAAGATACATTAATTTCACTCGTCCCGTCTCCGAAGGGCTGAGAAAGAAATCCCTCGGAAAAATATAATGAAATAGTCCCCCTAATCTCACGCTTGTGTTGGGCAGATAATGATGTCGCAGACCCTAAGCTGGTGGCGCAATTGAGGGAAATTAATCTTAAAGGAACAGGGACGACGGTGAACAGTTTTTTATTTTGTAGTTATTATATTATAGTATTGTTTTGAAAGAAGACAGTTATAGATAGAGAGGCAATTAAAAAAATTATCTTACCTACAATTTAATAGGAAAAGTTGATTGTTCTTTTTATTTTACACTATCTTTCCGCCCGTGGCTTCGCTCGCGTGGAATTCGGTTACATCGCGCTTTTAAGATTTCCCTCGGCAATATCATATTTTTCAATAAAAGGTAGCGTATGTGTTCTCTCAGGGTGTAAAGATTGTCTGTGTCAAACTTAATCAAAATCGGTTGAGAGGTTTAAGCGGGAAAGCGTAACAGACAGACAGGCAGAGTTACTTTCGCATTTATAATATAAGTATGGATTAAAAAAAATATATATATAAATAGCAAACAACATTTACTTTAAGTATGCTTCTTAATTTTTGCTACAAAATTGTATGCACTAAATTTAGATAAATAATTATGACTGTACCAGAAGATGTTTAAATAATAGTTAATAGAGCCAAGACCAAGAGAACTTTGTAGAAAATAATTTAAATATAAATTGCTACATAAAAAAATAAGTAGAAATGAAATGATTGCACCGTAAAATTAAAAGCAATACAGCCCATTATTTAAAACTGGTCACACCATAAAACTGACAATTAAATATTCTAGTTTCAAAACTAATTTATAAGCGTACTTGATGCTGGATTGGCGGATGTATTGTGAATTGTCAAATGTCAATGTCAATTGTCAAATAAAGTGAATTGTCTATGACCCTGGCTCTGACATCTGGCCAACATTAAAATGTATTAGTTTTCGTGTTTGAGTACGAGGCTTTAGTCTCCATTCTTCTGCATTTTGTTTGTTCTTCCAAAAACAAAACGCACAAGAGTCAAAAGCAATTTTTCTTTTTTCTCGATTGAAAATTATAAAAAACCTCTCCTTTTAGGGTATTTGCAGAAGAGGAGTGGTTGCCCAGTGGTAAAAGATATGCTATACCATTCAAATGACCAAACACTTAATTCACCTTTATTTTAATATCAAATAATAGATCAGTATTTGTATTTCGTGACTATTTTCATTATTATTTGTGACGAGAGTAACTGACGCTACATTGGTACTAAGTTCATAGGCAAAGTAATTATTATTATTAACTATCTGCCTAAACTGTCATAGGCTTAAAGAGATTTTTGCATTGTGTTTTAAACGTTGGCCCACTCTATGAATTTCTCCTTTATCATCGGTGCGTTTAACATTTAAACTCACACAAACAGCCAGACCCGGAACAACTACTTGTAGTAATACAAATATTTGTTCCGTGCGGGGATCAAATCCGCGACACGCATCGCAGCAGTCTATCGCTCAGCTATCAATCAGCTTCGGTGATTCCGTAACGGCTGTCATGCCATGTGAATGCTTTTGGAATTTACTTAATAGCAAAAAAAGTCTGGTAAGATATTTAAACTTATGTATATTATTAAATCGGTTGAGATTCGGAAGATTACACAAACAAACACATTCAATACACAACAACGATTCATCTAAATCTTGGTAAGTTGTAACCAAAATAAACGAAAGAAGACCAGCCATGGACAGAGGAATATAGAAAAAAAAAATAGCAGACATCATCTTCTGCAGCTGTTAACTACCACTTTAGATAGAGCGACTGCGTTGAAAGGGCTCCTACAATGTTGGTCGATGACCTAGTTAAGGTAGTAGAATTCCGCTAAAAGCGAGAAATACAACAGAGATGTGGCTGTGCTTTAAGGTGGCCTAGTGGTTAAAACACCAGCCTCTCAACTATGAGTGTGCGGGTTCGATTCCAGGTCAGCCAACTAACAATGTAACTTTTTCAGTTATATGTAATTTCTTAGTATATCGTGGACACCAATGACTGATTACAAGGTGAAAGAAAACATCTTGAGATAACCTGGAATTTTAGTCTGAAATCGCTAACCCGCATTGAGCATGCATGCTGATTACGCTCAATCCTTCCCTGTGTGAGAAGAGGCCCAGCAATGGGACGATAAAAAGGTTGATGATATCCAGCAATGGGCGGCTCTTGGATGAAATAGGGTAGTTGAATAAAAAAAACTAATTAGTCCGTCAGTCAGATTTCTAAAAATACTAGACACCTTTTTTTTTTTCATATAAACAAAAATGAATACGACACAGTGCGTTGAAAACTAGTGTGACGTCACTGCACGCTACACTTTTAGCGAGGAGTGACGTCACCAAACTCCACTCCTAATGCGTTTTATATTTGTCAATTTTTATTGATTAGATAAAACAAAATATACGTATCTAATATGTTTCTATAGTCTGAATGACGGACTAAATAGAATCATTTTTTTTACCCAGAAAACATCCCTATTATGGTAATTATAACTATATAATTGTCGGACCTTCACAACTGGCAATAAAAGTTTAAAAAAATACGCCATTTCTTGTAACTTCAACCGTTGTCTAGATTTTACCCAAGTCGTTTACCAAGGGATGCTCTCTCGGTAATATCATTTCGTTGATTATGACCTCCTCTAGATCTCTTAGTACAATGGACCTCGTTTTACGGCGCGGCGTCTTACTAAATTGCACTATTGCCATTAATTTTTTTATGACGTTTGTCGGAGCCATGAAACGGTCTGTTACTGTAACAGATTATGATTTGGGTTTTGTATAATGTTATTTTGTGGATTTTAGTAATTTGTATGACTTTTTTTTTTCAAAACCACAGTATCTCATGTTAATAGGTTTTTTAACTACTGCTTGACCGCGATCCCGCCTGGTGGTAAATATTGTAGCAATCGTTGATAGTAAAGCGCGGTAGTTTATTAGGAGCATAATCACTCAGAAAAACCGAGTGAATAGGACGCAAGACGGCAGTTGAGCGAGGTGATGCAATATTAAACCCAACAACACGGCTAACTATGCTGCGCCCGGGGGAGGTTGATCTCCCAGCGGGCATCGCGGGCCTACCGCACGGTGGGCTTCGCAGCGGCGTGCGCTCTGGCGGGCACCCCGCCTTGGGAGATCGAGGCGTGGGTGCTCGCCAGAGTGTACGAGTGGACGGCGGGGCGCAGGGCGCTGGGCGAGCGTCCGGCCCCAGAAGTGAGGGAAGCCGTCCGCCGGGAGGCGAGGGACGCCATCGTCCAGCATTGGACGCGGGACCTCGCCTCCGCGGTGTTCGGCCGCCGTACCCTCGACGCCGTCGGGCCGGTCCTGAAGGACTGGCTCGACAGGGGTCACGGATTCCTGTCCTTCCGTCTGGTGCAGGTGCTCTCCGGTCACGGCTGCTTCGGCAGGTACCTGCACCGGATAGGACGAGAGGAGACACCGTCGTGCCATGGTTGTGGCGCGGCGGAGGACACGGCGGAACATACCCTCGCGGTGTGCCCGTCGTGGGCCGTGCCGCGCCGCGATCTTGTCGCGGCAGTTGGAGGGGACCTCTCGCTGCCCGCCATCGTCAGAGCGATGGTGGGGAGCGAGGAGGCTTGGGTGGCGATGGCCTCCTTCTGCGAGGTCGTGATGTCGCAGAAGGAGGCCGCGGAGCGGGAGCGGGAGGAGGATCCCTTCGCTCCGGCGCTCCGCAGGCGGCGTAGGGGGAGGAGAAGGCGGGATTTCGCCCGCTTTCTCCCTCCCTGAGGTGAGCGGCGGGCGTGAGGCCGACGCCCGCCTTACATCGCTCATCACGCGGGAGCCACGGCCCCTCCCCAGGAGGGGCAATTGAGGGTCCGCCCTACTAGGCGGGTTTCGCCGGCGGGGGAGAGGTAGCTCAGGCTGCGCTAGTTTCCCACTCCCCCGCCAGTATGGCGATGCCGGAGTGTCGCTGTGGGTTTAGTGGGTATTCCCGGCTTCGGCTGGGCGAGTCCCACACACGCCCTTCGGGGTACGGTGCGTAAAGGCATTCCCACAGCGTCAAAAAAAAAAAAAAAAAAAAAAAAAAAAAAAAAAAAAAAAAAAACGTCAAATTTTTGCTAAGTCCAAAACAATAATATTTTCCTTCCCTAAAAAAATATATAATTGATACTTGTAATTTAATCCATATGAAACTTGATTAAATTTACCCAATTTTTTTTTCTAGTAGGTAAATTAAAACAATTTCTTTTTTTCATTCTTTAAGTTCATTAGTCTCAGGTGTTCATTACCTAAAATTTTGTCAGCTAAATTTTTAAACAATATGTATTCTAAATAATATGCACCTATTTTAGTCTGACCTGTGAGTTTTATTTAGATGATGGAGTTTCCGGTATTTTTTTATAAGTCCTGGTAAGTATCAATGGGAATTATACCAAAAACGCTAAATGCTAAATAATAACTATAAATAAAAAAGAATAAACCGGTTCCCATTTTGCATTAATCATTTTTATACTTAAATTAATATTTGTTTTCCCTTTTTTAAATAAAAAAATCCCTGCGACGCAGTATCGAAAACAACATAATAAAAGTAATTACCTATACTCTGTTTTTTAATCTCGTAGACTAAATTGACACATGCAAATGTCAAATTTACATTAATAATTTTGTATTATTACGTTTTTAATAAGTACCTACACATTATTTCAGGATAACTTATTGTAAAAAAACGATACTTGATTTTATGAACGCTAAGTTTCGGCACTATTTAAGAATTGCAATAAACTGCCAACACTCGTAATGTCAGTTTAGTCTACGAGATTAAAAAACAGAGTATAGTTTTTAAAAAATGATCACATAAACTGCAAAGTTGGTATGTCTATTTATGAACAAATAAAAGACTTATATTTTTCAAATTATGTTTCTAAAAGTTATTTACAAGGATACGGATATATTACACATTAAAGTTTAATAACAACGCGTTTCGTAATAGTCGAAACCGAAGAAAGTAGGTATTTATCTGTAGCTAATTTGTAATTTTGTATTAAATGTGTGATTCAATAGATGTTATGTTTGTATTATTTATATTTGTATTAATTAAAAATAAAAATAAATATGGTTCTTTATGTGTACAAAACTAAAAATAAAAATTACAAAAAAAAATCTGACTAGTATATGTAACCTAAATACTAAGCAAATAATTTAAACATAAGCTCTTAGTCTATAAATCCGTACCAGGCGTGAATAACTTAACAAATCGAAAACACTAATTTTTCAGGGCAGCCATTTTTAAGTTTAAGTTTTATCTGTAAATCCTGGTTTTAAGTTATTAAATGCTTTTTTATCTGAATGTAAATCATTTACTTGTAGCTTTCAGATAACATAAGATTATTTAATGAATTGCCTGTATTTACAGTAAAAAAATGACATATCAAGTTGTTCACCAATGAGTTATCAAGTTGTTCACCTAAGTACCATTAAGGCAAGTACGTGTGTAACAAAATCAAAAGTAATAAGTATAGTCTCTGCCTACCTTTTATGGGACTGAAATCGTGATATTATGAATGTGGTATAGGCATGTGTATAAGTAATTAAGAAACAAACAATTGCAAAATATTTTTATTTTATTTCGAAAACAAAGATAAAATATTATAGAATTAGTTGAATTCTTCTCCGTTTCCTCCTACATCAGGGTCTTCGGAGTCTAAATCAGGATCGATGTTGGATACGTCACTATCAATTTTAATGTTTTTATTTTTAACAGTAAATGGACCTTTCTTCGAACTTAATTCTGCAAAATTTAGAAAATTTTCTAGTTTCATGGGTACAATGGCAAATCCGTTATTAATCTTGCAAAATCTTATCAGTTGCATCCAATCGTTAAGATGATTTATTTTAAGCTGCGTTTTCTTTTTAGTTCTTTCGATTAGGGCATGATCTGAGTCACATTCCATGTGGCTATGTCCGCTAATCAAAAATTTATGATTGATTGTCTCTAGGGTTGGATGCACATGCAATAAATACATAAACATCATTGCAACAGCGTTATTTTTATTCTGGCCACCACACGTGTCAGAATAAAATGTAACCTCTGTAACTTCAGGTGGCAAATTTTGTAAAAAATGCCACAGACACGAAGCAATTTGATTTGCTCCTCGAGCACCGATGGTTTCGTCCCACATGTAACAAGTAGCTTTATCATCTCTTAAGTTATGAATCGTAAGATTGTAGGATCACAGTTGTCTCTTATAAAAAGAGACAGACGTTTTCAGGAATGGCGTAGGTAAGCATTGCTGAAGATCAAATGCATAAGCTCGAAAATTTGAATTGCGCTTTGCTTCATCTTTGTCCTTTCTTTTTGCTGCATAAGCGTTTTCGGCTTGTGATTGATGCTCATACAGGTCTTCTATAAGTTTGGTCTTTTCCTCGCCTTCAGCTCATGTTATCTTTGTAATCAAAAGATCGCATGTGTGGCAAGTATCTTTAGCCGGTTTTTTGAATGATAAGTTTAAATCATGAAAATACTGGGAGTACAATTTAAGTGAAATAGGATTTGGGCAACATTCTCTATATAAACGATACATAGCAGCTATAGAAAGGTCCGATGATAAATATTTTTTATTTGTTCTGTTTCTGCAATAATGACTTTCGTAGTTAGTGAATGATAAGATGTGATCTTTAGCAGGTTTTAAATCATCAATAGTCCTTTTATTTTTAGATGGCTGATGTCCTCTTGTATCAGGTGGAATGATGCCGGTTGTGGAGTGTTTTTTTTTATCTCTTACAATGTTAATGAAATCTTTAGTTTCCCCAAAAGTTTTGCAAAAGCAATCTTTACAAATTGGTCTGCTTTCATTATTAATTGTTAATGTATACTTGCAATAGCAATCTCTATTAATTGTTCTGTTGTCGGTTTTCTGTGTTTTCTTTGGTAATATGGTAATATGGCTGGCAATATACGCTGCTCTTCGATCTCTGCTTCCTAGAGTCCAATATTCATCAAAGCACAACTGTCTTTCGAATTCAGAAAATCGCTCAATACATTTCAGTCTACATAAAGTTAGTGCTCGTATTTGCCTTGCAGCAATTTCTTTACCTTTTTCTGTAACGTAGCTTTGACCAGAATTTCTTAGACTTTTACATTCTTCTCTCTTTTTCCTTGATCTGCCTTTTCTTTTTCTAGTATGAATTTGATCTTCTGAGACAACAGGCAGCACTTCGCATATAGTCTCGTCATTAGTAACTGCTATTCTATCTATGGGAGAAGGTAGATCATTGTACACTGGACAAGTAGTCCAGTAAATAACAACTACTTGTATGAAATCTATCAATCTCGAAACCACTGCTAAAAATAGATAAACTTTCATCTTGGTCTTGGGATGGTAAATTCAGGTGAACTTGGGCTGAATTTATTATTGGAATACTTAGTTCTTCTATATCACTGCTTGTATTAGACTCATTGCATTTTTTCGGTAATTCATAGTCAGGATCCTAGCTAAAAAAATATGTGATTTAAGGATAAACCGACAAAACTGCAACTATCTCTTTTTAACATATGACTTTGTCTCATCACACCCGCAACGAATAATAAATGCAATAGATGATAGATTTACTTGTCACAATATGCAATCCAATTTCGATGCGGTAATAACTGGACAACTTAATTTATGCTATTAAAAACGTTAAATAGGTTGTTTGAATAAATGAACATCTCGTGTTGTTTGTTATTTTTTCTTAACAGTTGGCAGTATTATAATGACATGTTGAGTTGTGTAAATAATTACAATTTTCATATTTTAATATCTCAAGACGTCACATTGTACCCTTTAGTAAGAGAGTTATTAAAAAATTCACATGTTTGCTATGTGCAGTAAAACAGACCTATCGACTTAGTCATTTATTCACCCTATGAAAGAAGCAATCCTAATGCCTATTATGCAATAAAAAAAAATAAATGTAACTCGACTTATCAACCTATTCACGCCTGGTACGGAAATATTTGTTAGCGGTTTGGGCGACAACCGTAACCGACGAAGCGCGGACAGTTGTCAACCCTAAGACAGTAGGCAATTAAATCGCGGATTGGGTCGCAGATAACCTACTTCCTCTCTTTATTCTATGCTTTAGGCGAGTTCATTTTGGTTATCGTAGATTTGTAGTTAAATTTTATATTCTGTTAGGTACTTGATAATTTTTAACAATCCTATAAGTCCACTCATACCCATTAACATTTATATTTCAGAACATTGTAAAATAAAATTATTTTTATACGAGTAATCCATACTAATATTATAAATGGGAAAGTATCTCTGTCTGTCTGTCTGTCTGTCCGGCTTTCACACAAAACTATCTGTAGCCAGCGGACGACCCGTAGTACGGCTGGTTTCCACCCTTACGTTGTTAACACCACTACGATCCGGACGAAGCGTTTCGCCTCCTCCTTTATACCGCGTACATCGAGGGACTGGAACAATTTGCCAGCGGCAATGTTTCCGTCGGACTACAATTTGAGTGTCTTCAAGGCTAGACTGAATAGGCTCTTAATAAACTAGTGCGCTTTACCATCAACGATTGCGTCACTGCTTACCATCAGGCAGGCTTGCGGTCAAGCGCTAGTTAAATTAGTTATATATTAAAAAAAAAAAAAGTAATTGGTTCGACCAATTGTAATGAAATTTGGTACACAGATAGTCTAGAGCCTGAGAAAGGAAATAGGCCATAAAACAACCCGCTATGACCAATAGGAGCAGAGCAGGCACAAAAAATGTTGCGAAAACGGGAGCAAACGCGGACGTACATATTGCTCTCATTATTTTAACAGGCGCTTATTTCATATCAACTGAGCTCTTTCGGTTCTTACGCGGGTGAAATCGCGGGGCACAGCTAGTCGTAAATATTTTTGTCGACTTTCCACCATAGGAATACGATCCTGTGCGATTACTTCTGAGGTTCCAAGTGCCCATGTTTTATGTGATCTATTTGACTACTTGAAGTACTTACATAGCAAGTTCTAGCTGTCGCCACTGTAATATTGACGTCACGCAATCTTATATTGTGGAAGCAAAATTGACAGGGAAGTAATTAATTTAGATGCTATGCCGACGTTAATTATTGCGCAGTAGATAAATATAAATCAACACCATTCATCGGAGAAATTCAAGGGTATTTGTTCACTCTTTATAATAATTTCATGTCCGAAAATCATCTACTTTTAAACTATTTTGTAAAATAATTAGTATGAGCAATACGTCTATCACATAATTAATTTTACTTCTCATTGCTTTACAAAAAACACTAGACCAAGTTGATCAAAACCGTATTGTGGTAGAAACTTACCTTTATTACATGCTTACTGACCAAAACTACTTTTTATATTTGTTTGCTTGTTTGTTTGTTTGTTCGTCTCTAACTCTTTGAATTACGAGTAGGCTGCTCATTACTGTAAAAAGTCACACTGGAGTATTAAACATTTCAATATTAGGACTACTTATAAATAGTATGAATCAGCTGAGAACTGATTTAGGGTTGCCAAAACCAACGACTGAATAAGCAAACTGAAGTCTTAGTTGTATTCAACCCATTTTTCTTTCTTTTTCATATTGTTTGATAATGTTGACATAAGCCAGAAGTTACTAGATGTTTATTAGATTACCAGCGTCAGATAGCATATCTCTGGTATTACTGCTAAAATAAACATTTTTGGGGCAGCAGTAAGGAACGCCCCATGAAAACATTCTATTAGTGTCATTGATATAATATTAAACTAAGGTAGATAAGTCACTAGCGCATTGAACTTGAAGGGTATAAAAGATTATAATTCGAATCTCTTGCCTTAGTTACTCTCGATCTATATTTGCTCCATGCTCTCGATACACTCGTAAAAACAAACGACAAACACTAACAGCGCAAACGACAAACACTAGCCATCTTTTTCTTCTCTATGCTTTAGATTGCGCCCCATCTCACTCACACTGTACCAACGTGTGAAATGTACGCAGAATAAAAAATTTGCATGTGTGTGCTGCTGCTCCGATCGGCACATTTATTTCGGTTAATTTGTTAGAGCATATCATATCTGTTTAATATTATATCAATGACTAGTGTATTTTACGTTACTACTTTACTAGCTAAACTAAAATAATAACAGCCACAGATTTGCAAGGTTAAGCTACACTTGCCGCTTTCATAATATTTAAAACAATGGCGCCATTACGACTCTCCAGTGGTCAATCACTGACACTCCACTCCATATTGATAAATGTTCAAATTGAGTAGTAGTTTTTTTGGAAATCATATTATCATATTTTTAATATCATATTTTTTACTTAATGTATTTTTTATGTATTAATATTTAAGAGTATTCCGCAGATAAAATTATGGCGTTGGATAAAATTGCCCTTAGTAAAAATGATTGACCCATCATTATGGGTCGAAATCACTTTACTAAGGCTGAGCCTATCATTAATACTGAATAAACATTTTTGTGAGTTATTTAAGACGAGCTTTATTTGTAAATATTTGTTTAATAAATAAAGCTCGTCTTTTAAATAACTCCTAGCCATAAGGCAATTTACTACAACTGTACAATCTCCTATCCGACACGTTTTTCGAGGCTTTTCCTCATTAAACGGAGGGGATAACAGGAACACCGCTACTATAGCCTCGAAAGCGTACTAATTTGAGCTTAGTAGGACATTTCCCAGTTCAAGCCCGCACCCGACCAAAGTAATTAGTTTGCCTTGTTAGGTAAATTATTAATTAATGTTGTGACTGCTGGCCACATGCGTTATATCAATAGTTTAAAAATGACAAGTTACACGATGTCAAACTCTTACCAATCCATTAATTTCTAATCTTATGGCCTGTCAGCCGACCGTAATTAAGAACAAAATATCCTATTATTTTAAGTTAGTAAAAACTACACAAAAGCGTCTTAGAAAGCTATTCGTTGATATTTTATGGGCATCCCGAACTCAAAGAAACCCTTAAAATAAAGCATTTTAAGATTTTGGACGAAATTCTTAGAAGGTCGAAGTACAGCGGCCGGCATCGGCCCGCACATGTTAGCAATAACTTAGAGCAATTCAAGCCGACGGATTCTGTGCAAATTCCTAAAAGAATCGGCCTCCCGAACATGTGCATCTGGGACAATTGACGGACGGCTACAGAAAAAAATGGTAGAATGACTCCAGCATGGACCTTTTGGTAGTGTGGGATTTTATGAATTTTAAACGGAGAGACGGGGAAAGGGCAGTGAGTTTCTGGCCGCGACAAGCGACGGTTGAGGGTGGATCTTGAACTGCGATAGGGCGAGGGCTAGTGTCCAGGCTAGTTAATTTAGGAGATTTGGGAAGTAGCCTATGTCCTAGTATATCGCGAAGTAGTGAGTGAAATAATTACGTCAGACATAGTCGGGTTAAAGCCCAGACTAGATTAGTATAGTATAATATAATATAGAATATTAAGTGCGTGTAAGTGTTGGCGTGATTGGGTGAGTCATTTATTATAATAACTATCCCAGGCTGATGAAGTTACTATAGTTCCTGTAATTAAGCAGACAGATACGTGTCCCTATTTATTATAATAAATGTAGTTATAGTTTGGATTCAGTACGGGTGATGCAGCAGAGAAGCTACTAATGATAATTTATTCCAGACTGACTCCAGATAAACCATTTATGTGATTGTATTCAATCATTGGAGCCGTTCTGTCTTGTTTTATGTGCCCATATCCTGGTCCTTACCTTAGCGGATATTTATCAGCTTCGGTTGGCTATAGGGAAAGATAGTATGTATGGAGACAGCCCTCCGCCTAACTTGACCATGAGCTCTGATGCTCTGGACTCTAGACTCCTGACGACTACTGACTATAACAGGAGGGCAGAACCGTAATACACGCAGCTCATTTAAACCTAACTAGGCAAACCGCCTATCTAGAATCAGATTACCAGCCAAACGTTAATGATAATGTCCGCTTCCAAAAGGGTCTTGCCACAGAGCACTTGCGTGAAGACTTGACGCGCACACATTCCCAGGGAGTGGGGTAGGCATTACAAAGTACCACTAACTGAATCAGTAGGTGTCAAAAGACACTAGGGAACGTATTTCGATAAAATCCAACCCGTCCGCTCTTGATAGGACATATTTCTGAATCGTCACTGTTTATCGAAACACGAGTACTACAAGATGCAATGCGTCTTTCGAATGGGGCAGATTAAGGGGATGTGAGGATGACGAGATTCCACCTCGGTGTGCAGCAGGAATAATCGCAATGAGTTCTGCTAGAGACTGAGTCTACGGTACGCTTGTACTAGCTCGTGTAATACCTTAGAATTGGGACGGTTTGTCAAGGGTGTCAATCACATAATATATTTACAAGTCATAAACTCAGAACTTGTCTCCCTCGACAACAGGGAGCTTCGCAGTTCCCCTGTCCTAGGGTGGAAGGAGACATTTATTTAGTGTCTAGGGAGCGTGTTCTGTTAGAATCGTAATAGTATCCTCAGAGGTTCTATGCGTTAGGTCTAACAGAACACGTGCAACGAAGCATACGTTAATATAACGGTTCCCGGCTTCACTAAAGTGGGTATAATTCGTAGTAGATAAAGTAACGTGATCTAAAATTACTTATAAAGTGCAAGCGTAACGATCCCCACCACGCCACATAATAAGGTTTATTACAGATGACGGAGACAGCCCGCGTGCAGCATTTATATAATAGTTCTTAATATATTACATTATATAATTTTGCTTTTCCTCTCGTCTTCTTAGCGTCATATCATATCTATTATTATAAATTGTATACTTGTGTGTCCTAACTGTGAATTCCCATACTAACTTCCTTTGTCCACTCCTTGTTCCCTTAACTTCTAAAGCGGGAACAAGGGGATTAATTCATGGGAATTCATTTCTTATATCGGTGGGAGGATAACCAAGTCTGGTGACGAATTCCTACAGTTACACGCGGGGTTGGGGCGTGTTTCCTCTCCCGCAGGGAGAGCCGCATTTAACTGTAATATTACCACAATTAGGAAAAAACGAAAATTTTATCAGCCTAGGATAGTTTAGGTACAGTTACAATGTCTTTCTAAAAAAAGGCCGCAGTTTTGGATATGACTTACATCTGAGTTTATTGGGGAAGTTCTGTGCGATTACCTTGTAATATGTTGTTGAAAAGTATAGGTATAAATAGTAAAAAACCGCTAGTTGTGGCTTAACTTTGGAAATTTGCGCGAGCGGCTACAGCTGCCGCAATATTCACGCAAGCGCGTTGTTGAAGCCGTTTTGCCGTATTTCGAACCCTGGCTAGAAAGAGGGGAGGCATCTCTTTCAGACTCACACAGGTACTCACTGGACATAGTTGCTTCGGTGAGTACCTGAACAGAATTGTGCGAGAGAACACGACAAATCGCCACTATTGCGGAGGCAGCCTGGATTCTGCACAACACAGACGGATCCTGGTTACTAGGTTCGGGAGAGACCTGTCTCTGCCAGCAGTAATGAGGTTTATGCGGTACAAGACAGAGAATTGGATAGAAGTAACTTCCTTCTGTGAGACCGTAATGGCCAAGAAGGAAGCCGCCGAACGGGATCGCGAGAGGGCTGATCCTGCTCGGAGAAGAAGGCGTCGGGGAGGCAACCGCCTTGGCGCTTAATACGCCGAAACATGCCTACCTATCGAGATAGGTGAGCCTTTGGGGTCGCGGGCGGATAGAGCGGGGACTCTGACTGCACACTAAGTGACCCCAGGGAAGACGGTGGCATAGTGGTCACGTGTGACCGTGCATGGAAAGTTTGGGGGGCGCTCTTAGAGTCTCCCCAGGGATGTGTCTTAAAGGAGTTGTGCAGGGGGGTTCCTGAATTGGTCTTTTAAGACGAAACTGGACCACTACTATACGCGGACGGTGATAATCGGGGTGGTTTAAGTGAGGTAAAAATCCCACACTACCCGACCTCATTCGGAAGTCGGGTGCCTTTAGAAGGTTTCCCCCGAAATAAAAAAAAAAGCAGCGCCGCTGCAGGCGTGCGAAACCGCGTTGACCATATTTTGTAGAGACTACCAGGTAACGCCTTAAAACTCATACATTTGTGATTTTTCATGATAGCTTTTTGACATTTAGTACATAAATTCTTTACATAAACATACTGGACACGTGTTTCGGGTTTCACGTATACATATAATAACGTTGTAGATACATATATGGTCCACATAGCTGCAGCTGAAAATTTTGTACTACCTTTCGGACGCCACTTTATTTTTGTTCTGAATATGAAAGCAAAATCATAACTTTAATAATCACAATTGCATAATTTGCATAAAATAAAGACACTTTATAGTTTCATTATAAGAAAACCTAGTCTGAAATATAAAGTAAAATAGCTACCTTTATTTTCTTCCTCTCCCCATTTACCTGAACGAACTCTCAAGTGGAACACAGTACAGAATGCATTACGCAAAGGTCAAGGCTGGCTTGTTTTCATTGCTAACTCTTGGCACCAACGAAGGTCATAAATAAGAATTTAAATTACATTCATCGCAAAGATTTTAGTTTATAAGTTCGCTTTGAAAGTAGTTTGAATAACTTATTGAAATGTAAAAAGTAAGTGGTTGATTTCTATTCCTGTAATGGTTTGAACGTTCACACCATTTATTTCAATGAAAATAAACAACAACAAGGAACGTTTGGATTTTCAAGTTCGAGTCGGTCAGGTGCCTTTTTGTGTTTTTAGGTAGAAAATCCTCATGAATGTCCGCCGCCCTGAGGTGGGCAACGAGGTCTGTCAGACTGTTACTGACTAAAAACCACCCAGGTGTTCCATCGCACACCTACACCGGGGGTTGCGAGAAAAGAAAAGATTGCTTTTATGTGGGACCCATTTTGGGGTGACGCCTAGTGCGCTTGCTGCGGGTCGGGTGAGAGGATGAAATCTCCCTCTCATTTTCCGCAGCCTCCTTCTGCGAGCCGACTGATACCACCGCATCACTGGACTCTTCGCTGCCGCCCATCGACTCGCAGGGTCACTGCCTGTTTCAGAGATGAAGGCACGGCGCAGCTCCTCCCAAGCGGCACACTCTTCCAGCGAATGCCGCGCTGTGTTCTCCCGGCAGTCGACGCAGTGGTGACGCCGGTTGTCCGGCTCACTGTTTATGCGTCAGGGAGCCGTACCTTTTTCCGAGCCAGTCCGCCAGGGTCAGATCGCCTCGATGGTGGTGAGGCCGGTGGTAGGGCGTGAAAGTCTAAGCCGCCATTCTGCCACCAGGACCTCGCTGAGTCGGTCAGGTGCCTGCCAGGAGCATGATCAGTCTGTAAGTTTTCCCCCTTCTGGGAAACCGGCCTTCTCTTTGTGAGTGTGGACACTGATCCACTAGACGGACTCAATATCGGTTAGTGGATTCCTATCTTCAAGTTTTTGGTCTAAGAAATTAATAAAATACACAAAATAATTTACACTAAATTATTTCATCACTACTGCTGCTTGACGGTGCTGACCCAACTTGGCACTTCTTGTCAGTTTCCTATTTTGCACCTAATTTTATTCTGCACTAGTTAATGACATCACGGCAACGGTCACTTTAAATTTGATTTTTACTTGCTGCTATCTGATTTATGAATTTAGGTATTGTGTCTTTTGCTCTGTTCCTAAATAATTGTATTTCCTTCTTTCTTTCTTATTTCGCTAGCTATCACTGAAACCGACAGCTTTATCTCAATATCAGGATTATGCTGAGTGATAACAAATTTGCATGGACCTGATGCATTTTGCTTCTCCCAACTAGCTACTACTACCTTTTGTGCTTGTGTTATTAAACATATTTTCTTTCTTTTTTCATTCTTTTTTATAGTCTGAAAGTGGAAACTAAGTAAACACCCGTTTAAAAATTGATCGGCATGGAGAAAAATTGGTAAGAAAATTCATGGACACTCTAATGTCTTTCAATGTTTATTGTTTTGTTTTCGCCTATTCCTCTCAAGGTGATACAGACTACAAACTACCTACGTACCAAAAGACCTAGGCCTCCATAAGTGAGTTAAAGAACCGACTCTAACTTTGATATCTTCTGATCGCACTTTCAATTTTTAAAAGCTTTTCTATCACAAAATAATACCTATCAATGTGACGCTAGAGCTACGGTTTCTGCAAGCAAAAAGCTGTCACATAGCGTCTAATTACCTGTGAATGAAATCATTACTGTGTTGTATATGAGAGTTATTTGGGACCTTTCTTGACCATAGTAGCAATAAACAGAGTGGCGTGTGCAATGAAGCAGTTGGAGGAGGCCTATGTCAAAAGACACACTGAACTGAGGGGCATTTTATAAAAACAACACAAACACTGTAAATGATCGGATTAAACGGCTATATTATTATATATACTAAGATAGTTGAACATCACCCGCCACCGCGCGAACGTACACAAGTAAATCCGAGTGCTCCTTCTCAAAATTGTTTATTATTAGATATAATTCACATTTTATTCATATATCTTCACCAGCAAATAGCCATTAACATAGACTAAACAATTTACAAAAATATTCCTGATTCCACAAAGAGATTTAAGAAGAACAGAAGCTATACAAATTCGTCATTAAAGTTTTTGCAAGTAATTTGAATCACCTGTGAAGCGCTTCGTGTCTCCGACCGGCCTTCGGCAAACATCGGGACCTCAAGAACAACGGTCGGCGCCCGATCGGCTAGTCATCGCTGTCATTCCTAGAGTATCGTGTATGTTCAAGCATCTTCAGATACCCACATTATATGTGATTGCGCGCAGAAGTTCCTTCGCTGCGCGGGCGTTTGCGGGTGAGTCATATTTATTTTGTTAACAAACAGCTACTCATTGCTTATCGCAGAGAGGTCTTTCTACAGTGGACGGGAAAGATTAAGTTCGGCTTCGTCGAGTGTAGCAAAATTATCTTGACCTCCGCGACTGTGAGGAAACCAAAACCTATAGCTTCATTATATCTGATTATTTTTTGTACTGCACGTCGCATACATAACATTGCATTGCTACCACGATGCCACTAAAACGAACGCCCCCTGCCTCACCATCAATATCGGTTGTAGTGCCTGAGACTGTACGGAATACCAATTTAAAATTTAATAAGGCACTAAATGACTCACCCTTGAAACATAGTGAGTCAGAGCCTGACCTCCACTCACAAACGCTTAATGTTACGGAGCGAAAAAAAAGGAAGCTAGAGGAAGAACATACCGATATTAAGGCACTTATCAAGGAAATGTTTTCAGTCTTTACGAAAGAACAGGAAAAGCGATTTGAAGAGCTGAAATCCAGCATGGACGTTATGTCAAATAAATATGACGAATTTCTGGCAAACATCAGTATTCTTGAAAAAGAAAGGCAGGCGGACAAACTTATTGTCGCGACTTATCGCGAAATCACCTTCGTTTAAATGTTTCCGGCGGGAGTGTCGCGACTTATCGCGAAATCACTCATAATATTATAAGAGGAGACATTCTCGCCAGATTACTGATAATTTGTAAGGAAAGACATTCTCGCGAGATCACTGACAATTTTATCCGAGGTGGGTAATTGTACCATAACTCGGTCGTTCTATATAGTCTATGAATCTTTTACTTAAAGGACAGACGCCATGCGTTTTCGTCCAGTACAATTCCTGCCGCCATCGAGTACAGTCTTGTAAGAATATTTTAAAGTCTAGTGTGAATTGAGTGAGTTCCGGAACAAGCGAGGCCTCCAGTTGATGAAAGCTAAGTGCCTAGGGTTTATCTAATTATTTGTTATCAATCTAATTGTATATGTATTAAGGTAGTTTGAACTAAATTGAAGTTACTGAAGTCGAGTAACGCTAATTGAATCAAAGGTTGTATGTCCTGTCGATCTGTGCAAGTTCTGAAAAAGGGGGCCGTAGAATTGCTATAGCCTTATAAGAAATCCCATACTGCAGGGTATGGGTCACATGTGCAAGAATCTGCATGGGCGGTAGAGTTGCTATCGCCTTGAAAGAGAAATCCTATGCCGTAGGGTGTAGGTCACATGTGGCGTAGGTCACATGTGCAAGTTCTAAAGGGGCCTAGAATTACTCTAGCCTAACAAAGAAAATCCCAAGCCGCAGGGCGAGGGTCACAGACAAGGGACATCCAATATAATCGCTGGGTAGCACAAAGTACTTAAGCCAGAGCACGAGGCTCTGTAACACACAAGCCCTCATTTGGAGGTTAAGAGTAAATACGAGTAAACAATCGAACAATATAAATGTAACCCATTTTAGAAAAGTATGGTTGACCCTGCGCACTTAGTTCCAAAACAAGCAAATGATGATTGCTTAATCCCTACAGATCGAGGTCTTGAGAGGTTAACAAAGAACATGGGATAATCATAGCTGGCACACATCTCATAACAAGGCGAAGCAGATCATTACATCATCTAAGTACCGGCTGAGACAACTACAAGCTCGGTAAGTCAATGCAAGTTATCATCAGACAATTAAGTACTTTCGCGGAGTCGTAGTTTAGGGCCAGGATCCTCGCTAATAAGTTCTAAGCGAGGCCTGCAAGGCGACGCCACGACATGGTGGAGATGCTGGGATAAATTTTTGATGAATCCTAAGGTCTGGTGATGCTTGCTTTGACTTATAAGGGATGTAAATTCTTTAAAGCTGAAAGGTTTCAGTTTATTTAAAATATGTGATGCCATTCGTGTTCATTCTAGAAACTTGTTCGCAACTCACTCGCTCATTCACTCATTTTGCTGGTAAAGCTACATACATATGAAGTTTTATTTTATGTTCATAATTAAGCTATATGAATATTATTAGCAATATCGTTTTGTCATAAATGGGTTATAAAGGATATAACGTGCGTTGTTGCTAGGTTGTATTTGTACTCAATGGCGGGACAATGGTATAAATTTACCACGGCTTTTTGATAGTTGTTATAATCATGAAATGGTGATTCAGTGGTAATGTCTGTTAATTGCTGGAGCTTAAGAGAAGCTTGGAGGCAAACAAATGTGTGGAGAAGGCAGACATTCGTTTTGTTTTGTGAAACAAATTCCAAAAAAAAAAAAAAGGGGGAATTCCGAGCGGTCCCTCAGAGTTGTTGTCGACAGATGCTCTTCTGAGCCATTGTCAACTAATGCTGGTGTTCCTCAGGGGTCTGTTCTCTCTGCAACTCTGTTCCTGCTGCATGTTAACGATCTGCTGATGCCCGGTACCTATGGGTATGCAGATGACAGCACATTTGTAGAGAGATACCTGCCGGATGCTCGGGCTAGTAGAGAATCAATCCGGTCCGAAAGAGAGGTCATGATTGAGCGAACGAGTGTTGCACTGCAGGCAGTCTCCGAATGGGGCAATGCCAATCTTGTAGCATTCAATGCCGCCAAAACACAAGCGTGTCTTTTCACCGCCAAAAGGAGCCCGTTCACCTTAGCTCCTACTTTTCGGAATGTGACCTTGGAGTGTTCCGACCGCCTTCAGCTTTTGGGAGTTGAGATTTCCTCGGACCTTAACTTTGGGCGGTTCATTGAGTCCAAGGCTAAGGTGGCTGCCAGGAAACTTGGCGTTATCGCAAAGGTCCGGCAGTACTTCACACCTGGGCAGCTTCTAATGTTATACAAAGCACAGGTCCGTGCGTGTGTGGAGTACTGCAGCCACATTTGGGCTGGTGCTGCTAAGTGTCATCTGGTCACTTTGTATTCAGTGGAGAGGCGTGCGAAGAGGCTGATTGGTGACCCTGATCTAACTCGAGTTGGTCTCCAAAGCCTAGAGCACAGGCGTAGAGTAGCCAGCCTTTCGGTGTTCTATAAGATCATTTTGTGAAGTGTGCTAGGGAATTGCATGATTTAATTCCCCAATCTCCGTTCCACCATCGGATGACCCGTCGTACGGCTGGTTTCCACCCTTACGTTGTTGACACCACTACGATCCGGACGAAGCGTTTCGCCTCCCTTATCGAGGGACTGGAACAATTTGCCAGCGACGGTGTTTCCGTCGGACTACAATTTGAGTGTCTTCAAGGCTAGAGTGAATAGGCTCTTAATAAACTAGTGCGCTTTACCATCAACGATTGCGTCACTGCTTACCATCAAGCAGGATTGCGGTCAAGCGCTAGTAACAAATTGAGAAACTACTATTAATTAGTAATATTCTTTCATAATGCAAATGTACCTATTTACATACAAGAAAGGATAATTTAATTCCTTTGTTTCTTAAGTTGAGTTGAAAGTTAATTATGTCTGGCTACTAAGAATATGGAAGAGAATGTTCCATTGTGTTATAGGTACCATAAGTGAACAAATACTTATAGTTAAAATTTAAGCCATGTTATGACATTTTAAGTTCCTAGGTATAGTAGGACAATAGTCATTCCTTGACCGAGTACTCAAGAGAAAATTCATCATGTACTCATATATTACTTTGGATTTTCCTAAGAAACTTTAAAATAGTCAATTAAATGTCTTAAAATTCTTCAATTCTTAACTACTTACTTGGCCATAATTTTCATTATAATTCAGTCATTAACAGCTATATATTTGCTGTAATGCCTATTTTCTTGAAATAAAATAAGCTAAATTAAACAACGGGTAAAACAATAAACAAATACATGCCTACATATGACAAAGTAATTTCAAGGGAAATTTTTTAATTTTCTTGTTGAATTAGAAGCAAAATTAAAGTATGAAAGTATTGTTACTTTCATAAAAACAATTTACACTTGCTAGAGATATGATTATATGTGAGTAAAGTCTAGAGTAAGATAATTATGCCTTAATATTAATTTTAAAATAGCATTGGGAAGCCATTGTTATTTCAAGATAATAAGAATTATATTAGAAGGCATGGCAAAGAAAATGACAATTAAGATGCTTAATTTATGAAGATGTTGGCAAATGATAATTAGTAATTGACTGACTATTAGTATGTACTTACAGAGTACTTACTTATAAACAAATTTTGGTTTTTTTTTCTTTCTTTTTTCTAATCCATTCTTTAATAAATTATTAATTGAAATTTAAGGTCAAGTGAATTTTAAATGAAACTAGGTAATAGTTAAGGCAAAGTTACATTTTTTTTTTCAAATGAGTTAAAGAATTAATTGATTCATTAATTTTTTATTATCAATAGAAATGGATAAAATTTGAATTTATAATATACATAATGGTACATAAGTTTATAGTAAAGATAACTTTGCAGAAGAACCTGAAATGGAAGACATATTAATGAACCGTTTGACTAAAATTACTGAGGAAATCAAAGCCATATCTGTACGAGCCTATGATATCTATGCTGGTGTCTAGGGCTGATTAGTTTGTTTGTATGTTTGTATGAACATGCTGATCTCGGGAACTGCTGGTCCGATATGAAAAATTCTTTTTGAGTCCATTAATCCTGGAAGGCTTTAGGCTAACGGGAGTATAACTAACTCCACGCGAACGAATTCGCTGGCAGGCGCTAGTCTGCAATAATTTAAATAATGAATTTGAGTAATTCATGCTCATCATAGAGCTACTAATAATATAAAACAAGCAGTACAACTTCATGATTATCTAATGTTTCCGGCGGGAGTGTCGCGACTTATCGCGAAATCCCCTTCGTTTAAATGTTTCCGGCGGGAGTGTCGCGACTTATCGCGAAATCACTCATAATAATGTAAGAGGAGACATTCTCGCCAGATCACTGATAATTTATAGGGGGAGACATTCTCGCGAGATCACTGACAATTTTATCCGAGGTGGGTAGTTGTACCATAACTCGGTCGTTCTATATAGTCTATGAATCTTTTACTTAAAGGACAGACGCCATGCGTTTTCGTCCAGTACAATTCCTGCCGCCATCAAGTACAGTCTTGTAAGAATATTTTAAAGTCTAGTGTGAATTGAGTGAGTTCCGGAGCGAGCGAGGCCTCCAGTTAATGAAAGCTAAGTGTCTAGGGTTTATCTAATTACTTGTTGTTAATCCAATCGTATATGTATTAAGGTAGTTTGAACTAAAGGAAGTTACTGAAGTCGAGTAACGCTAATTGAATCAAAGCTTGTATGTCCTGTCGATCTGTGCAAGTTCTGAAAAAGGTGGCCGTAGAATTGCTATAGCCACACAAGAAAATCCCATACAGGCAGGGTATGGGTCACATGTGCAAGAATCTGCATGAGCGGTAGAGTTGCTATCGCTTCAAGATAAATCCTAGCCCGTGGGGTGTAGGTCACATGTGGCGTGTGTCGCATGTGCAAGTTCTAAAAGAGGCGTAGAGTTATTCTAGCCTAACAAAGATAATCCCGAGCCGCAGGGCGAGGGTCACAGACAAGGGACATCCAATATAATCGTTGAGTAGCACAAAGTACTTAAGCCAGAGCGCGAGGCTCTGTAATAC
>JADWQK010000767.1:0-11619 GCA_017933935.1 Sesamia nonagrioides
TCAACAACTGAAGCAAAGTGACTAATGACATCTTTGAACGTGAACAGCATACATAAACATGGTTGGTACCCATGGCATGCCGATAGGTGCCGCTATAATAAAATTGCTTTTTTCTAACTAGATTGTCGATAAAACGCAGTGCACTGGTTTGTGGTCATGGCTTGCACATGTTTGTTTGTTACGTATTCATTTTGCGCATGTTTCTTGGTTTTCGAGGAGGATTTCTGTGTTATTGACGTCGAGTTGAGATCTCTTGGGACCTCCTCCGTCCTGATAATCAGTCTTACTGAAATAGTTCAGCCTTTCGCAGTGTTGTACCTGTGCGCTGTGGTGTGATTCCATAAGAAATCGTGAAATACACTCTTCTGGTAGAAAAGAAAAGACGCTTGTGTTCTTATTATTGATGTGTCTTTAAAATAGAAAAATGCCGCATCACTGGTAAGCTCTTAGTTAAGAACATAAGAAAAGTTTAAAAGTAATAAATAAATATTTTGTTATTATATTCTATTAAGTGGTTTTATTTCTATTATATTCATTGCATTAATGTTACTTCCGCTAAAAGCTATTTTGTTTCAATGATTTATAATCTCTGTAACTTGCTGAAACAAAATAGCTTTTAAGGAAGTAACATTAATAACCTCTAATCAATAGGACCATACAATATATGTGTCTATAGCTATGGTATGCGTAGGTATATATATATTGACGTTAATGTATGTTCAGAAAACCAGGGGGCACTTTCAAACGATATGCACAAAATTCTCTCGAGAGGGCTCTCTTTTACCCTATTAATATTATACCCTTTACTCGTGCGTATGGCGCACGGCTGCCGCTCGCTGTGCCGCAATACCCCTTCACTTGACCAACCGCCTGCCTTCGCGCCACCGGGCGGCTAGTTCTTGCGCGTTCGTTCGTTACTACTTACTCCCCCCCGTCCCGCTTCGCCAGTAGGAAGCAAGCTGTCTGATAATCATTGACAACAATAAAGCCCACAATTAATGTCTTTGAATATAGTATTTATAAGTACTAAGTATAACACCCAGCAGTTAGGACGCATTTGGGTTATATACTCCTGTATACACCTCACCCTACCCTACCCCCTACCTGTCCTACATTCACAAATATTTAGATTGATGACGTTTGTGTTGGTCTTTGTTTTGGTTTAACTAGTTACTGTGCCTAAAATTTTTTAAAGGTTTCGGGTTTTTCTGTTAGGTTACCATAAGCTATTGTTTCATACCAAAATTCAATATTCAATGTCAGCGGGAAGTAGTCTATGTTTTGATTCCGTTGCGAGTAATGACGAATTTCAAAATATGCGGTATGATTATAGGTAGGTACCTCAGCATTTTGAATTTTTGTGTTGATTTAGAATTTTTCACATTTTAGAGGTAATTAGATTTAAGAAGTGTTTGGTATGAATTTCAACTTTAATATCTCTACGCGTTCATGTGAAAAAGGGTAGGTAGTAAGTTTATAATTATTAAAAATATATTTTATGTCATGTAAGCAAAAATAATATTTTAATAGTTTATGTAACTTCAAATTTATAATTTTCACAATTTTTCCTTTATCTGTCTGTACTATATAACGTTGCTTCGTGCCGAATTTCAAGATTCTGAGTTCACGGGAAGTACCTTGTAGGTTTTGATTCCCTAGCGTGTGACGGAAATTCGTCTAAGGTGTCAGTATAAACTGCTGTATCTTTGATCGCTAACGCGAAAAATCAAATTTCTAAGTTAACATAGAATTTGATTTCTCTATAGGGACAATAGACCTAGGTATTTGGTATAAATTTCAATTGGATACCTTTATTCGCTCCTGAGAAATAAGGTACGACTAAGTTTCATTTAAAAATATTTTTATTTTATTATATAACTAAAAAATATGATTCATAATTTTCCTATATTTGCATTATATGACAATACTTCATGCCAAATTTCAAAATTCTGAGTTCACGGGAAGTACCTTGTAGGTTTTGATTCCCTAGCGTGTGACGGAAATTCGTCTAAGGTGTCGGTATAAACTGCTGTATCTTTTGATCGCGTTAACCTAGAAATTTGATTTTTTCCCTGCTTAAAGGGACAATGGACCTAGGTATTTGGTATAAATTTCAATTGGATACCTTTATTCGTTCGTGAGAAATAAGGTAGTAAGTTTCATTTTATTAAAATATTTTTATTATATTATAAAACTAAAAAAATGTGACTTTCGTAATTTTTCCTATATTTGCATTATATGACAAAACTTCATGCCAAATTTCAAGATTCTGAGTTTACGGAAAGTATCCTGTAGGTTTTGATTCCTTTGCGAGATCTCGAATATTTGTTGAAAATATCGACATAATCGG
This sequence comes from Sesamia nonagrioides, assembly GCA_017933935.1. Classification (NCBI taxonomy): domain Eukaryota; kingdom Metazoa; phylum Arthropoda; class Insecta; order Lepidoptera; family Noctuidae; genus Sesamia; species Sesamia nonagrioides. Next base: position 2,351 of record JADWQK010000767.1, read on the forward strand.
CTGTATCTTTTGATTGGCTTGGCTTAAAAGTTTGATATTTTTACAGCTTAAAGGGACAATAGACCTGAGTATTTCATGTGAATTTCAGCTTGATGCGTCTATGCGTTCTTGAGATAAAGGGTCTTGACAGACAGACAGACAGACGGACAACAAAGTGATCCTATAAGGGTTACGTTTTTTCCTTTTGAGGTTCGGAACCCTAAAAAACATCTAAATGGTGGGAGAATACTTTAAACAAACACAAACAGGAGTATAAAACGAAAAACTGGATAATTATATTAAAACTACAATATTATCATCCTCAAAAATGAACTACGTGTTATATAGTCTCTGAAGCATTAAGTTTCAAAAAGATTATTTGGGAATATTTGAATTTCGGGTAGCTTGTTGCTCGGGTACCGTCGTCTATACATATCCTAAAATAAACGATATAATTATAATCATTTAAGGAAGACCGAAGAAGATATTGTCAATATAACGACCCTCACCATTTAGGTAAGTGAATTATAAGAAAATAGGAAGACTCTTTCCGTTCGTACTTTTCCCAAGATCAGAAGAAACTACCCGAACGCTTAATTGCCTTCGGTCAAAGTCAAACCATTTATTTCAAGTAGGCTTGTAAGGGCCACTTCTGAACCATGTACGGGACTGGTAAAAACGAGTGGGTTTTTGTGGACGACAGGACTTTTAGGCTTTTCTATCTTTATTAAGTACCTGTTGAAGGAGCCCGTGGCAAAATAACAGCCGCACAATTCGATCGATCAGGTTGTTATTGTCACGGTGGTAGGCCACAACATCGGCTGCCGGCAGAAGTTCGCACCCACCAGACAAAGTCTTGCCGCCAAGTGATTCGTCGTGTTCCAGAATGATGTCTGGTGATGCCGTACGGAGGACGGGTCTAAGCAGTTGTGTTGCGATATGTGCCGGGTACGATGCACCAAATGTTGTTTCGTCGGTAGTTTGGTCATGGAGGGTCTCCAGATCAATCTCCCTCTAGCGCAGCATCGTTGGTCGTGTTATTGGGTTTAAGAGGGGACTCTAGTGCCGAGGAATTTGGAAAATAGGTATTTGAAGAAACTATTGCCGTCGCGCTGGTTTCCACCTCTCCCGGTAAATTACGAAAAGGACAGTTGCAGCTCAGGTTGATTTTACCTACAAGAACGTTGACCAAAAGACGCTTCGTATTCCGCTGTTTCTTCTTCGAAACTCGACAGATCTCAATAATTTTTATATCTAAATTTAGAGGAAAAGTATACCTATGCTTCTATCATTTTCTATTTTGTCAAAAACTTATCACGTTTGTCTAATAGTCATCTGAACATCACGGTAAAAATTGGTTATTTTTCGCGATTTTGAAGTATCGTATTTCTTTTATTAATTAAGTTTCGGAAAAAATCAAATGATAGGGGTACGTATCACGACGTAAAATTGTAGAAAAAAAAATACTCTAAAGGAAACAAAAAAAACAGCAGAATACGTTTGTTACGCGTCTCTTAACATCGCATCACCTCGCTCAACTGCCTTCTTCCTTCCTATTCACTGAGTTTTTTTTTGAGTTAATAGCTCTTAATAAACTAGCGTGCTGTAGCTACAACGATTGCATCACTGCTTACCATCAGGCGGGATTGCAGTCAAACACTAGTTTATAATTATTAAGAAAAACGGTATCGGTAACGGTAAACGGTAAAAACGGTTGGTATGTGGATGGGTGACCATCATAACATACCGATACCCCTCGATGCCTCTGAAAGCATGTTAAGCCATTGGTAACGGCTGTCATTCGTAGATCTTTGACAGTCGTCATGGGTAAGTCGGAAGCCCGAAAGTCTGACAATCTGAGTAGATGCATAGGCTGCATATCTTCTTCTTCTTCAGCCTATGGATGTCCACTGCAGGACAAAGGCCTACCCCAAGGCTTTTAACGCTGACCGGTCTTGTGCTGCCCGCATCCATCGGCTTTCCACGACCTTCACCAGGTCATCGGTCCACATTGTTGGGGGCCTCCCTACGCTGCGTCATCCAGTACGTGGCCGCCGCTCCAGAACCTTACTACCCCATCGGCCATCGATTCTACGAGCAATGTGCCCTGCCCACTGCCGCTTAAGTTTAGCGACTCGTAGAGCTCACACAAAGAGCAATGGAAAGAGCTATGCTCGGAGTTTCTCTGCGTGATCGAATCAGAAATGAGCAGATCCGCTGAAGAACACAAAGACTGCATATACTTAAAACTTGTTATCTAGCTTTGCAGATACTTAAATTGTAGTCAGACGGAAACATCGCCGCTGGCAAATTGTTTGAGGCCCTCGATGTACGCGGAAAAGGCGAGGGTTCATCAGGATCGTTGTATTGTCAACAACATAAGGGAGGATACTCGCCGTACGACGATATTTTCCCTCACCGTTTTAAGAGCAGGAGTGATGAAATAATTAACACAAGGTAAAGCGCTTGATGGGTTTGTACCTACGACCTTGTAAGTCGCGGCCGATACCATTAAACCACCGACTCGTACAGCTGTCAAAATTTCGGCACGTATATATTTTTCCTTTCCTAAAAGCAAAATAAGCCTAAAGCTTTTTAACTTTAGGTGCTCTTAGGAATGGAAAAATATTAACAAAAATAATATCTTCCAATAGGTATACGTACACTTTGATCTAAATGAGATTGGAAAACCATGTTAATATTTATTTATGAATACTACTAACTGACAACTGTAGGGATAAAACCTTACGCTGAACGATATGCTAACAGAGAAGAGTTCTTTCTGTTAAAGCATGAAATCATTTTAAAGTCAAGCATATTCTAATTTCCCGATTCCCTCCTATGTACTCCCTACTTCCATGCACATCTGGCTTAAAGGACTAGATCCCGTGCCATTTGGGACTTACTAAAAACACAACCAGCAACTTGTCTCTGGTTCAAGACCGGATACATAGTCTATGGACAGCAAGCAATCTCTTTGACATTCATCATTAAATCATCGATCAAGCATCAGACCAAAACCAGATAAATCAGCAATTAGCGAGTGCATCTTTAAACCAAGGTGATTTGTGTTCAACGTGGGGGCCCCTACGCAACAGGCTGAGCGAGAAAACCTGGATATTCTGGTGAGTCCCATTCGATCCTTCTATCCATCTTCTGTAATATGCTTGAATTAAGAATTTCTCAGTAAGACGCGCCTCGTGATGCAGTTCCATTTATCGAAGGAATTTATCAAACCACCAAATTATCACAATACACAAACACTTACTATAATCCTTAATGATCCTGATATCATAAATGACCTCCAAAAAACGGTTTTAATTTTGCGCCTTGTCCACTGACCATACCATACTGATATAGCTAAAATGCCATACCTAACCACACAGTACGGTGAAGCATACGAATGTTCAATTTCAAACAACACGCAGCCAAATTGAATTCTTTGTCGTTTACCATGTTCTGCGTATTGCCGTATCCTCACGCAACATTGAACGACTTTCATTCAGTTTTATTGTACTTAACCATTCAAGGAAAAAATAGGAGCCCAGGATTACAAAACAAACCTTGCCTCCATTACATTTTGTACTGTGAAATTATAAGCGAAAAATAACGATGGATCTGTGGATCATCATCATCATCCCAGCGTTAATCCCAGTCGCATCCGAAGCCTTTTCAGCTTTGGAGTCTGGTGTCCGCTTTACCAGTCCAACTGCTGATATGGCTAAACTTCGACATTTTCCGTGAAGCGACTGCCGTCTGACCTCCACAACCCGAAGGCGACATCGAAGCATTACAGTTAGACCAATTGTTGGACTTTTGAGGGCTCCAACTACCCGTAACGACTGCCACTAGATGTTCGTATGGCAACCGGGACCAACGGCTTAACGTGCTTTCCGAGGCACAACCAGACCAGTGCAAATATTCATATTCATGCATACAAATACTTGCACTGTGCGGGGATCGAACCCGCGCCACCTTGCGCAGCAGCCGCGTCCGCTACCGCTACGCCACGGAGGCTGTCCAAGCCTCTATTATTTAAGTGTATGAAAATAATAGAAGCATGGGTATACTTTTCCCCTAATTTTTGATATAAAGATAATGGAGATCTGTCGTGTTTTGAAAAGTAAACAGTGGAATACGAAACGTCTTTTGGTTAACGTTTTTGTAGATAAAATCAGCCTGAGCTGGAACTGTCCTTTTCGCACTTTACCGGGAGAGGTTGGAAGCAGCGAGACGGCAATAGTTTCTTCAAACACCTATTTTCCAAATTCCTTGGCACTTGAGTCCCCTCTTAGTAAGCAGAAGAGCCGTCAAGACACTACACGATTAGCTGCGGATTCCTCTTGTCTTTTAAAAATAATTGGATTTTATAGTAATTACTATTTGCAAACTACTTTCTATATTACTCATCAATTATTAGTCTGTACTAGCTGTGCCCGCGACTTCGTTCGCGTGGTTGTCGAAGACAAAACAACGTCGTTTAGATAAGAGTAGGCTATATACATAAATACTTTATTCAAGAAGGTGGTATAGTATTTTTTTGTACAATAAAGATCCTGACTTTGATATAGTTGATTACGTTAATGCTTCTCTATATACTATGTTAGCGGTGGTATTACCCGGAGCATATACAAATTCTACGCGAGATTGACGCTGTTCTACTGTTTCTGCTCGTCTTAGTTCACCTATTCTTTCCCTTTCAGATGCAAGATAACTTTTACTGTTCCTTTGTACACCTACATAGTTATGTCTAGCTATTTGTAATCGTTCTTCTCTTTGTGATAGAGATTCAGACTCGCGTGGGAGAGCGTGTCGCTCTCTGGGTCAGAGAACAGACGTGCTTGGCATTCCTTCATACTCTCTTGGAAGCGCAGATCTGTGGTCTGAGTTTTTTCGAGGGCGTGACGCTCTCGATCAGCTGATAGTCACACTTCGCGTTCTTGGATGCTCTTTTGAGAGATAAAGTCGCGGTCCGAGTTCTTTGCGAACTTAAGCGCGACTCCTTTTCGGTGAAAGTCTCGGACTGTAGTGAGAGGACAATACTCTCTCGAATAGCTGACAGCCGTACTTCGCGTTCCTCGATGCTCTCTTGAAACCGCAAAGTCGTGGTCCGTGTTCTTTGTGAACTTAAACGTGACTCCCTTTTGGAGAAAGTTAGCAGAATCGGCACTTATATGGGTGAAACCGTAGATCGCAGCTAGTATGCTATGAATCATGGTCGTTTGTGATAGAATTATGAACTCAAATAATGTATCATAATCAGCCTATAACGTTCCCACTCCTTAGATATAGGCCTCCGCTCGGTTGAGAGGGAGTGGGCTGTAATCTACCATGCTGGCTCAGTGCGGGTTGGTAGATATCATGTCATTTTTGGCTTTAGGACTTGCTGGTTTAGTCAAGATGGTTTCCTTCACTGTTTTTGAGAGCAGTGGTGTAATGTGCCTGGCGGGGTTCCAGGGGCATGCACAGAGATTTTGTGGAGGGTATGCATACATACACTACCCAAGTCTCTGTGCTTATATATGGTAAATATTAAAAAAAGTAACGTAGACGTAGTTTTAATTTACAACACCGGTCATCGTGGAAAGCCTTGGGGGAGGCCTTTGACCAGCAGTGGACCTCTATATGCTGAAGAAGAAGACATAACCCTGTTACTGTGTAATATTTATAATATGATACCCCTTGGAGCAGGAGTCCTCAATTAGATTGTATTTTTTTTATAAATGTTTGTTACCTCATAACTTTCGACTGAACGCTGAACAGATTTTGACAGTTCTTTTGTTTTTCTTTTTTTTTTCTTTTTATTTCAAAGCTGGTGCTTCCATAACCTTGTGTAACACGGTGTCTATACTTAATAGATTAACCCAATTAAATTGAATTATTATCTAGTTTCACGAGTAATCTCCTAAATGAGCAATATGTCTCAGATAAACTCAACATTCCGCTCAAGTCAATTTATTATTGGTACCTACCTATTGGGGGAGAGTAATATCAATATTGCATCCCTAGAGATATTCAATCACTGTCTAGAACTCAGCTAAATCCAGGCGAAGTTGAACTTAATACTCACAAGGGCATAAATGTCTAAAGATAAGGTTGCAATCTTAAGACTTGCGAACTGGTGATAATATTGGAACATAAATTTCATAAGGCTTTGTCTTTCAAAATGGTGCGGGTTATTAGGATGATGTTTTAGAGGTGTGAGGAAGAGGGTAAAGAGTGTAAAGTTCACTCATCCTTTATAGAAAAGTCAGGATCGTTCCACCAGACGGGTGTTGTCTGGTAAGTACTTGCGCGATGGCTGATGACGGGGAGTTGCAGTATTGATTATGGTAGTTGTATGGTAAACTTTGCTTGCGAGTTGCGTGACGACTATGACGCGTTGTTTGCATGTGGCGTTATAAATACGATTACAATGTGATACCAGAATGAAATACAGGGCTTTTTTCTTAGAGAACGAAAGAGCATTGATCATTAGTACGTGTAGTAGATGTTGAAGAATTAAATTTTTTTTCGTGCGGTATACATTTTACCTATAAATGTGTGCAGTGCTGCATATTCCCAACCTATTTTAAATTAAACTAACTATTAACTTTATTTCAATGATCATTAAGCTGATTTTGGAGTCATCAACATCATCTAGTAGTAGTAGTCGTGGTGGCCTAGTGGTTAAAACACCAGCCTCTCAAGTATGAGTGCGCGGGTTCGATTCCAGGTCAGGCAAGTACCAATGTAACTTTTCTAAAGTTATATGTACTTTCTAAGTATATCTTGGACACCAATGACTGAAGGTGAAGAAAAACATCTTGAGGAAACCTGGACTTTAAGTCTGAAATCGCCAACCCGCATTGAGCAAGCGTGGTGATTACGCTCAATCCTTCTCTGTATGAGAGGAGACCTGTGCCCAGCAGTCGGACGGTAAAAGGTTGATGATGATGAACATCATCTCAGCGTATAATCCCGGTTGCATCCGCGGCTTGCTCGTTGGAGCCCGAGGTCCGCTTTTCTACTAATACGCCTCCATTTGGCACGATCTCTGACATCCCGTGTCACATGCGTGCCAACAATCTGTGTGAGATTGTTGGCACGCATGTCAAATCGAATCAAAATCAAATTTATTAGAGCTCCAAATTATTTGACATTAGTTGGTGATTGGAGCCTCCTGTTAAGCAAATTATGCCTGTGTTAGGAGACTCCGCTCTTCCACAGCAGTATACAATTTTTATAAAACCTTATGTATAATCAACATGCAAGGGTGTGTGCGTGTTTGTGTGTATGTGTTTGTGTATATGTGCGTGTATGTATATGTCTGTGTGTGTGTGTGTGGGCATGTGAGCGCGCGCGTGTGGTTGTGCGCGTGTGGGGGTGTGTTGGTGTGTGTGCGTGTGTGTGCTTGTATCATTTAGTGTAGTTCAGTAGTTCCTCAGTTTCTGTGTAATTTAGTGTCTTTATCCAATTTGTTACTTAATATCGTATATATATACATGTTTATTGATCCTATTATACAATTGGCATGATAGTGCACCATATTGAAACGCAGCAAATTTAGTTTTTGTTTGTGGAACTTGTGCTATAAGATCCCTACGTTTTCTTGTTAATCTATCAGGATCATATGGTACATTCTTATGTTTTTGAGAACAGTGTTTATGATATATATCTTTCTAACAGAAAGCAATCCACTATCCCGATAGAGTAATTTAGTAGGGTATGAGATCCTTTTGAAATATATATTTTTTTATTACAGCACGTCTCCTCTTTCAACATGTATAAACTTCGATTTTGCTGCGCCGCCCCATATTGGGTTGCAGTAGGCTATAACAGATTGTGCTATAGAGATGTATATTTCATTTAACAAATTTCTATGGGCGCCTCATTTCTTATTTACATTTGTCGGCAAAATGTGTCTTAAGGTTTTAAAAATCCGCTCCAGTTTTCTAATCCGTCCAGTGACATGTTCAATATGAGAGTACCATGATAATTTCTGATCAATTATTATACCTAAGTATCTTGTGTCATCTCTGAAAACGTCAAGTCAGCACTTCTTTGTTCTACCTCGCTTGTTCCGGCCCGGCGGAGGCGCCATGGCAAGACATTGTGGCCACGTAACATTTACGTGGTGTTCATAAGACGTGACCGTACCAGCGTAGCTCTTAAAGATAGTAAAGCGTATCAATTGGAATTCTATTTAAATCCTATTTAAAAGTTCCAATAATGTTTTAAGTTATAGCGTAAAATAGCGGCCACGTACTGGAAGACGCAGCGTAGGGAGGCCCCCAACAAGGTGGATCGATGACCTGGTGAAGGTCGCGGGAAGCCGATGGATGCGGGCAGCACAAGACCGGTCAGCGTGGAAAGCCTTGGGGGAGGCCTTTGTCCAGCAGTGGACATCTATAGGCTGAAGAAGAAGAAGATAGCGTAAAATGTACTTTATTGTACACAATAAAGTAAAAAAAGTAAAGTAAATAAATATAATTCCTACAGGAATTAAATTTATTTTAAAATAAACTCGTATTTGTTTAATTTTTTTGCGAACATATCGCAAATCGAGATTTCATTAGAATACCTCGTCATCTATAATTGTTGCAATGTTTGAAGCCAAGGTGAAGTCTTTGAACAGTGTTTTCAACTCATTATGAAATATGCTGCCGAGATATGGACACTAACAGTCTGTTTGGTCCAAAAATTCAAGGTCAGGATGAATAAAATTATCATTTTACTTTGTATGGGAAATCATCAAATGACTAAAACCCACCCGTTCATCACTTGCCTCCCTCCCCCCTCCCCTTGGGCCAGGGCCACGGTAACTCTTTCGAACAACCCGCAGCTGAGGCAGTTTGTAAAGGATCCTGTTATCACTGCTTACCATCAGGCGGGGTTGCAGTCAAGCACTAGTTTATAATTATTAAAAAAAAAAACTAATGCTTGACCGCAATCTCGCCTGATGGTAAGCAGTCACGCAATCGCTGATAGTAAAGCGCACTCGTTTATTAAGAGCCTAGTCACTCTAGTCTTGAATTCCTAATTTAGCAAATTGTTGAGTAATGATAGCACTTATGGAAACAGAAAGTCTTGCGAAAGTACGCAACATCATTAAAATCTCGTGCCCAAACAAAAATATTCAAGTGTTCGCAAAAAAAAAAACTTTATCAATTTACCGGGCGTTTGCTTCCCTCGTAACCTCTCGAAAATTTAGAAGATGTATTATCCCGCCAAAACATCAATTTAATTTAAGGTAACCTAAGGCATTGGCATAGAATAAGGAACGATTAGAAGCGACGCCCATTGTATAT